>JAPYZD010001112.1:0-38788 GCA_030522725.1 Ichneumoninae sp. B BG-2022a | reverse complement strand
AATTTGACCCAGAATTTGACCTAGAATTTGACCTAGAATTCGACATAGAATTTGACCCAAAATTTGACCTAGAATTTGACCTAGAATTTGACCTAGAATTTGAATTAGAATTTGACCCAGAATTTGATGTTAATTGTTGATTTCCTTTTTTAGTTGGAAAACGACCATTATTTGTGTTACGATTATATCTTGAACTACGACCATTATTTGTATTACGATAATTTTTTGAATTACGATTATTTTTTGAATTATAACGATTTGTTGATTTGGTCATTTGTGAAGAATTTTTACTTATACTTTTTTGCATGAATGATTTGTTTAATAATTTATCTTGAAGAAATCTGGTACCAATATTCCGATGGATTTGATAAATTTTTTGTTTTTGTGGATGTTCATTACTTTTTATCATAAAAGAAAAACCTTTATTCCTAATGTTATTTGACGTGAGTTTTGATTTATTTTCAATATGGTTGACACTAAACGGGTTTGTTTGGCCTGTGGTCATGTTACTTGTTTGAGAGAATCGAAATTCGAGGCGCATGTCAGTATCAGCTACACGTAATTGCTCTTCTCCCTTATTGATTGCTGTCAAGACTTCACGTGGCAAAGTTCCTTGACCCTTAGCAGCAAAGTAACGAAGAAGATCTGCATGTCTTATGGCTTCTTTAGTGGGTTGATGCATCTTATTTTGGGATATTGGAGTATATATTAAATTCCCATCTATTATTCTCTCAACCCTTTTATCATAAGGCCCAGATATATTATTTATGAGTTCAAATTGTGGCTCTCTGGGACTCGAGATAATTTCAGAAAAATCATGATTCGTCTTTTTAATGACACGATTCGTTTCTTCACAAGGCCATGGAGCCTAAAGATAAAACCCAAAGTATTCTGCAAAGTGTCTCTTAACTGCGCAAGCCTTTGCCCAAGCAGCTCTCATTTTGATGGTGAAGCCTTGTGAAAAATATCTATGAGCACAAGGTCCCTACAAATGCATGCGTTACTACGTAAACTTACGATATAGTGAGCCCCGGCAACACAGACTGTTTCTGCAGTAGATGGATTCGCAGCCTCTAGATTCCAGCCGCGGGGACATGGTTGCGCAGAAAAATCTTGAGAGCAATTTTTTTCTATCCGATCCTTAGGGTATTTGCACTCAAAGGACGTTTTGCAAAGACCAATAAAATCTTCTCTCGATAATGTGATAGGCTGCACAGGAGAGCATGGACCTGTAAATCACTTAACCATCCAGCAGTTTACCTAAATACGACGTTGGTGCGATACAGGATTGTTTGTCTTTTGATAGAGACCAGTAAGTTGGACATAACTTTCTATATAATTTAAAAATTTAAGAAGAATTCAAAAGCTTACCCTTCATCGGGAGTACATCTTTCTTTACATGGCCTGTAAGATATAAGTTATCCGTTAATTACCATCGTACTCCGCATATTTGACCCCATGTTTGACGATGCGGATTTGGCAATCTTCTAAAATCTACAGAACGAATACACCTAAACTTCATTACATCAAAATTGCTGCATACCTTCCGTGATAACTGGGCAAAGCGGTACACGTTCCTTAATCATATGTCATACAAGAGAATAGATAAAGATACCGTCTATTTCGGCTTTATAGGTAATTGGACAGGGTTTCTCATAGTCTTCTTCGCAGTATTTAGTGCATGGCCTATCAATTATCACATGTCTTTTGTCTCACCATTTAACGTCACAAGTGATACCGAATTGCACTTTTTTTAAAGGTGTGAAATCAGTGAAAGCCGCCACAGGGCCGCAAAGTCCTTTGTAACCAGGTGGCGCGGCGCAAGAATTACCATCCGATAATGGTAACCAGTGTTCTGGGCACAACCTTAAGTAGTCGCGCTCGCATTCAGAATCGTCAGGATTAGGAAGATTTGTAGCAGCTGCGGCCTTCGCTACTGCTTCATTCACGCTAACATCCTATACACAATAGATGTGAAGCTTGTTTTTACAATTGCCGGATATTCTGGCGCATATTTGCGCAAATCTCCAGCAAGAAGGTTAGAAAAAGAGGATAAGAGTAAACCTTCTTTGGAAGAGTCACCCTGAGACTTATCATTCAGGTAAGAGTATACCTTTTCTGAAAGAAGAACTTCATTGATGGCGCGCTCGAGACCAGGGGTTGAAGAGACAACGTTTTGCGAGCCGACAATCACGAAACATATACAAAACTTTCTTAAATTGATTTGCATACATACATATTAAATCAAGTAAATCAGGTTTGTGTGACTCCCGACTCTAGATGTTTGAATATAAATACTGGTTTTCTCATGAGCAGGGGTTCAAGCTCCAGATTCAATTTGAATAAGTTCTATTTTTTATTTGCGTTTTAAGAATGTCCGTGAAAGCGAAATGAAATTTGATGCACTTTATGAATTCGATTAAGTTTAAGAGTTCTATTTTTCTAACTTATAGCATTTAAGTGAGATGCCACGCATTGTCGCCGCATACATTCCAATTTTTATAATACTTGTACTAGACGTTTGGTGATAATAGTATAAATGTTGATTTTAATACTTCAATAGCATAAAGTTTTTGTATACTATTGAGTAAAACATTATGGCTTTCATATTGCGGTTCGCCGTGCTCAAATAATCTACTTCGATCTTAGTCAATGTATATAGAGGAATCTACATGTATTAGAACATGCGTAATCTGTATTCTTACATGTGCATATGTAGCTGAAAAATGCAGATCATTTAAAAGAAATCATGTGCGCGGAAGAATGACGTATAAAAAAGAAAAGGAAAACCCTTATAACCGTAAACAATTAGAACGCTTTACATCGTTGACAGAAGCTCTAGTATCAAAAGTAAATTATTGAGCTGTCAGTTCTTCTGCATACATGCTAGATCGTCTGCAATGAGTGTTGCACAATATGACAGCGCGTGCGCCGCTCATGTGCCGCTGCGCATCAATGTTTGCATCATAGAGACACACACAGTAAGAAGGTGTTGGAGATACTGGCGCGGTGACGTGTGCCGTCAGGAGTATTAGAGAATTATAAGCACACAAACGAGCTTGTTGTCCAGTGTCCGGTTAACCGGTCCAGACAATAAAAATCTATCAGTCCTAATAAGCGCCCCAGTTACCCGACCCAAAAGGACTCTGGAGCAACAAACAATATTCATATCGACGGCGCAGAATTGTGCCCCAAGCCCAAGCGCTTCCCAACAGAAATTGAGGTAAGCAAAGAAAAATTATTTCTGCATTATTAATTTTCATTGTTCTTCGTAATTGCGCGTGAAATTAAATGAGGCGGAATAAATAAATTATTGTACATGCAATTGTAGTTAGCACACGAACCAGTGATTATTTTTGATATTTGCACCTTCTATAAAGCTAATGTAATAGCAAGTGCTACTTCAGGGCTCAGCACCCCGGACAACCCCCTTCGGGTTTCCACCATTGCACAAGTATGGACGTATCCGTAAATCTTCTACCTCCTTCCGCGTCAAATCCATCCTCTTTGTTAAACATTCAGGCACAGGCATCTCTCCTTCCTTCGACTGCAAATCTTCTAAGCACTAACGACGCAGCTGCGTGCTCACTGCATCTTTCTGACGGTAATGACGTTCTTGGTGGAGACACAGCTGGACAACATAATAGTATGCAAGGCGGCACTCAGATGCGGCGCATGCGCCAAGAATCAATGTTGGATAGACTTGCGCCTTCTCCATACCTTGTAAAAAACGAAATTATATCCGATCATGACCGGCTTATGTCTTCTGGGCACCAAGGTGGACCACCATCTCAATCGCAAGCAACTATGCAAGGGTTATCTCAGCAACAACAAAGCTCTAATCAGCAAGGTATCATGCAAAGCGACAATTCTTCCCTCATGATGGGTCATACAGCCAATCCTAATTTAGTCAGTCATCATATGCACCCATCGCATCATTTACTGGGGCATCATATGCATATGCCACACCATCATCTATTCGCAAGCGCGGAGCTCGCTGCCGCAGCTGCTGCAGTTGGCAGCGACATGCGCATGCATTTTAATTCTACTGGCATGCCGTCGGCTTCCACGGGAGACTGTATGTCTACGCAAAAGGCTGTTGCGTTTTTGGCAGGGCCGCGAGAACGCATTCATGTGCTTGGAAATCCGGTCGAACATTGTCCTCGCTGTCAACATGAGGGACTTGGAACCACAAGTTGGCGACCACACAGACACATAGGAGAGCTAAAAATTCGTTACATATGTGAAAGGTAAAACTTTTACGTGCTTGATTTTATCTCTCAGACACTTCGACGATTTAGAGTCTAATCATCATTTCGATATTCCTTTATGTCCCATATGCAATCAAGTACTTTATCTCTACGACTTCAACAATATGCTAGGGGTCTCTAATGCTAGACGATTACATAAATATGTTTTAAAATGTGCTAATCGTCACGTGTTACCTCTTCTTGATCTTTTTTGTCAAACAAAAAAGGGCGGGGAACGGTGTAATGCCAATTTCAAGCTACAGTGGTGTTATGGCACTATGGTGAAGCGTTGTGAAGCTCAAAAGGTACGCATTATAAAAAAAGTTATTGTTTATCGAGTAGAATCGTGATCATGATTTGTGGTGGGTTCGATACAAAAATGAATGGAAGCAACGAAGAACAATTATTCGATATAAGAAGGATTTTTTGTCACATCTCACTGACGCGCAAAGATCCTTACTTTTAGGACTGGGACTTGAAGGCGAACCACCTCCCGATCCAAAGTCGGCTCTCGGACCAACTTTTGATGCCTTAGTCTCTTCTGTAGGTGGAAGTCCAAATGGACCGAAAATTAAAAAACGCGTTATGGATAGAAGTATGGGTCAGATAGACGGAAGAATGGGAGGTTTAGAAGGTTACGACATGAGCCCCAACAAACAGCCTTATAGACCAAATTCGACAGATTTTGGAAACGTTTCTCTCGCTGAATATGCTGCTTCAAACCGCTTAGGCGGAACGAGCGTTATACCACGCAGCGGTGACGCGACAGGAGATCCCGGAAGACGGGTAGAAGATCCTTCAACAGCGGCTGCTGCTGCGGCAGCAGCCGCTGCGGATTCATTACGTTATGTCATGGGTGCAGTAGTATTGCCTTCAGCAAGAAATTCCTCGCAGGAAGATCCCAATTCATTAATGGTATATCTCAATCAACAACAAGCTAGCGGCTCTATGAGCAATGGGCAGCATAGTAGTTATGGCGGGGGTACCTTTACAGATCAACAAACATCTTCACATGGAATTCCTGCTCATATGATTGTCACGGGCACTCCCACACCCCCCTTGGCATCTACAGGAATGTCTCCTGTGGCTGCTACCGTTATTGGTGAAGTTATTTCAGCCTCTGTAGTTGCGTAAATCTCCTTTTTTGAAATCCAACATAAAAATTTAGTGCATAGTCTCCTCTGTTTTTTCAAACAAAAAAAAACTAGTAACCTTATAGCCGAAGCAATTTTACTGTACCTGTCTTAAAGTAAATGGAAAAAATCAATAAGGCTCTTTCTAGGGGCAATTGTACACCCCTGGAGCTGACTTCATTATTGCAGGAAGCTAGCATTGCAGGATTTTTAAATATTCATTATGAGAATAAAAAGGGTGGTAATTTTAAATAAGAGTTTTTTATATTTGATTTAACAGAAAGTTCTTTACATTTAGCTATTCTTACGGAAGCTTCTAAATTAGTAACGATTATTTTAGAACATGGTTATGATATTAATCGAACTGAGGTAAAACATTCTCACAGGTTAATTATACAGAGAGCCTCTGGTTGGACTCCTATAATTTTTGCTGTCATGTCAAATTCAGAAAAAGATATTCTTAAAACACGTTAGTTATATGCAATAAATTTTTTTTTATAGTACTGGCATTTAATCCTGACCTAAATATCAAGGATCATGGTGAAAACGGATTGACGGTACATGTTTTTTGACATGAGATGTAATTCTTTTGTTTCCTTTAGGCGCTTCATTATGCGGCAAGTATGCACACTATAGACTGAAAGGTTATGTATTGCAGAAATCAATAATGTTATGGCACTCTCGACTTTGCTTAACCATAAAGCTGAGATCAATATACAGACAAACTTGACTGAAGGTTGGTGGTCCATGTCAGCGTTAAAACATTACTTTAGACACACCATTGCATTTAGCTTGTATTGACCGATCTGAAGAAGCGGGTAAATTGTTAAAAGCGCCGTCATTATCTTTTCAGCGGAGGCACTTATCAAAGAAGGGGCTAATCTTAACATACAAAATGCACAAGGCGAAATGCCAATGTACGTAGACATAGTGGTTGCACATCGACATGCATTAAAATGATTACTTTTTCTTTTAGTCATAAGGCTGTTCAATCACAGTGCGCAAATATTGTGGCACTCATGCTAAATCGGAATACCATTGATATTGAAGCATGCGTAGACATACAAGGCAACTCTCCATTGCATCTATCAAGGGCTCAAGTTTGTGACATTGTGTATATGATTGAGTTCCTTAGAATTTAGAAGCTTTGAGCCGAATTTTGCAAGATTACGGATTCCCGAGATTGCGTAAAAATAAAGTCGGATTGAGTCCTGATGATATTGCGCAAAATTTATTAAGTGACAAGCAGGAAGAATTGCATCGGAAAGAGGCATTTCGTGAAGAGAAAGAAGAAAGGAAAACCAAGGAGAAGTTTGAACATATGCAAAATACGGGTGGAGATACATATATTGAGGTTCATTTATTTTATCAGAGGTTTCACATCATTTCGAACGATTCAATGCAAAGGAGCTTATTCCAATATTTTATGCTAAGAAGTTTCTTTTCGTAGATGAATGTTTTCTCCAACTAAATGTCAGTGTTGAAATTGCAGCAGTCGCATCTGCAGGATACAAAGTTAAGAAAAATAGGGCTTTCAGGGCCGCAGCGGCAACAATTTTTAACTGTGAGTAATAGTACATTTGACTGAGTAGACGCTGAAGTTACGTGAAGAGGCACTAGCTGAAGAAGGTAAAATATTGATGCTCATATTATAAAATAAATATAGCGCGGCAATCGCAAAGAGAAGCACTACATAAGGAAATGATGCGACGCAGATGGAAACACCTTTACGGCGTTTGTAAGTTCTCATGCATGCAATTTATCAATTTTTTTCTGCAGTGTCAGTTGCGGGAGCTTTTATAATTTTATTCATGTTTCTCAAGTTCGTTGAATTATTGCGTAAAGGAAGCTTTCAAAAAAGCATCCTTCTGCATGAATTATAACAGCTACGATTGCTAGTAGAATATTTAAGCGTTAATTATTATACCACATCTTCTGTCGATTCTTAAGAAGAGCACTTACAAACACTGCAGTTGATTTTAGTAAACAAGAAATATGGCAGCAAAGAAAGCAACATCACCAAAAAAGGTATCTAGAAAAGTCGCTAAATCCAAAAGCCCCAAGTCTAAGAAGGAGAAGGGGCCGAAGCGCCCTACCTCAGCCTACATTTTTTTTTCAAAAGAGCGACGAGTAGAAATTGTAAAAGCGAATCCAGCACTAAATTCGGATATTGCGGGAGTTGCAAAAACAATTGGTGCTGAGTGGCGTGGAATGAGCTCAAATCAGAAAGCAAAATACGAGTCAATGGCGACAAAAGATCGCTCGCGTTATGAGAATGAGAAGAAAGCAGCTAAGTAGTCATTATTATTTGTGATTTTAAATACATTAATATTAAGATAAAGTTGTATTAAACTAAGATTATATAAACCATTAATAATACTCCAAATAAAAAATTTTAAAAAATAATTGAATTCTTAAAAAAACGAAATATAAAAAAAACTAAATGCAGAAGAATTTAAATAAATTATGAATCGTATTTTTACAAATTTTTTGATATAATTTTCATAAAATATTATTAAAAATTGTTTTAAATTTTTAAAAAGTTGTTAAAAATAATTTAGATAAAATCTACACATAACTTATACATAATTTTTGTGTTACAAGATTTAAGACTCATTATATAAAACTTTTAATAAATTTGTCATCGACAAATTGTATTATAGTATAGCTGCAACTCTTATCAACAGTCACGATAAAGCTGGACCATAATTAAGGGTCATGCTTTCTGTTTACGATAAAAAAAATCCTTAAAGAAGTCCCATTCAGGCTATCATATTTTTTTATTGATAATATTCAATAAGAATCAAATTCTTAATTTTAAAAGGTAAATGTCAGTATAAAAGAGATTTTAAGAATTTGTGGCGCTTGAAAATACTTTCTCAATTGTAATCAATCATTGCAGCATGTCAAATGAATTAGCTGAATTTGGTAGTAAAGATATTTCAAAACCATTACCTATGAAACATAACTTATCCTCTGAGGATCTTGATGCTATTAACCATCAAATCAATTTTAAGACTGGACCGCATCACTCTACAGACACGCCTATTGCATTGCGAGAGCCAATTACATGTCAGTTAAGCTTAAAAAATTTTTCACAACAAAAGGTCTCGCAATTGGAAGAAGAAAAAGAAGTTCTTAAAAAAATTTGTATAGAATCAAGCAATATTGTACGCGCGCAGCATGATTTGAGCAAAGGATTTTCAGCAACAAATGACTTAGTAATTAATGCATGTGATAATGTTGTCTTAACACAATCATCAACAACTTCTCAAAGTGTTTTTACTTGGCAAACATTACATCATGGGTCTCCACCATCTATAAATTTTGCAATTGAAGAAGAAGATGAAGCAATAACTCCTTCTTTAAATATTTGCTATTCACCAAGGTCACTTTCTACCGCTGAGGCTTCACCAGTATCATCCCATTCAGATGATGCAGACAGATCTTCTCCAGTATCTTCTGCGTCAAGCACTTCTCAATTGACAACGCAGCCGACTACAGCTGCTTGTACTGATAATAGTTTCATACCAGCAACAACAGCATCTGCACAGCTTGATAACGCTGTAGGTTCATTTAATCCTCCACACCCCAAGCTCGATAGTGGTGCCGCCGCTGTTGGTGCCGCTAGTACTATCTCAATCACATCAAATTATCCGCCACCTGGCGACAGGGACGATTCCAAATTGACGCGATTGAGTAGTAGTCTTCTTCATCATCTCGCAGCTGCCGCAGCGGCAGTCGGAGAGACAGAGGAAGACATACTTGTAGTTGATGGAAATATAGTACCCTCGATAGAGCAACGTCGAGAACGATTTCCCCCTCCGCCATTAGGAACTCTAGAAGAACCTGAGCATTACGGAATAAATCTGACTATCGGTGGAGAGCTTGTGAAACCGGCAGATGTTGTTATTTGGGAGTTTCCCGACATGACAAAGTTAAGACAATTAAGAGATAGATTAGTTCGTTTTATGTCCGAGAATCATCTAAAACAAGTAAGTGATGGCTGTTTTAAAATTTTTCTTTTGAAGGCTGACATTTGTCGATTTACTGGTCTTGGAGCGCCTTATTTGTCTTTCATGGTTAAGGATCCTACAATCTCTAACTTCTCACCACGTCGTCGTGTTGAAGTATATTCTGTTTTAAAAGCATTTTTTCACAAAATTGATCAACAAGAAGTAACTTTGGATGATATAGCCAGATTAGTATTAATGTCTAAGGCCACGGCTCGTGCAGCTAATTCACGTAAAAGAAATACTTCGACAGCAACACTAAATAGTGGGTCTGCGGGTTTGCGTAGATCAAGTGTGGGTTCATATTCACCAGAAACGCCACAACATAATAATACAACTGAGAAAACTATCATGAGAAGACGTCGACGAGGAAGACCTAGAGCAGCAGCAGCAGCAGCAGCAGCATCAAATCGAGTACCAATGGTTGTTGATGAATTATTGTATCATAGTGCAAAACCTGATGAGATAGCAGCGGGATTTAGCAGCAGTAGCTTTGATGATTATTTGACGACAGCAACAACTTCATCAATTGCGTCAAATAATCTATTGTACGAAACTCTTAATAATAATAATGATTTGGGAACAACTTTCTTATCAGAACAGTATGGGACTTTAGGTCGTAGACGTCGTGGAAAGGGCAAAGGAAATAGAAGCGTTGAAAATAGTAATCGAATTGATGATGTTACAAGCAGTAATTATAATAATAATAATCCTCTATTATCTATAGATGATATTGTGTGTTGGCGGAATGATGAAAATAAAGAAAGCAGTACAAGCGTTGTTGCTCAGACATTATTACCATTATTTTCGCAATGCAACTTATCCCAATTGTCGAACATTAATGAAGCTTTAAAGAATCCAACTTTACACAGAATATTGGCCAATGCATCTGCTGCTGCTGCTGCAGCAGCAGCGAAGGGAACGACAAATGAAAGTAATTTAGAACAACAACATGTTTCAGGTTCCCAGAGTAGTTTATTTAATGCTTTAATACAAAATGTTTATAATGTAGCAGAGTCCCAAATTACGACAGAAAATGCTCAAGAAACCATTGATTTTCATAAATCAGATTTGGAAAAAAAATCATCTTTAAAAGATTTATTTTTTAATAATTTTAAAAAAATAGAAGACCAAGAATTAGATGAAGAAGACGATAATATAGATTGTAAAATAATAGCTCATAAAGAATTACAACCAATACCTCTTCCTCCAACAATTCAACATAATTATGAAGATGTGTCCACGCAACAACAGCCATTATCTCCACATAGAAGGCCACCTTTATCTAGTTTTCTTTTAAAAAAACCATCAGATGAATCTCAATATGTAACTCCAGCTACAACAACTTCACATCATCACTTATCAAGTTTAATAAAAGCTATACTAGAAGTATCCAATAATGTAGTAGGTGGTACTAACTCAACTTCTGATAAAAGAGATCATGAATATTTAAAAAAAAAAAATACAGAAACCATTCAATTTGGAAAAGGTTGGTGGAAAGAAGTTGATATAGGACTTATGACATCAAATGAAAATAAAAATAATTTATATATTTCAACTTGTTGTAATAATAATAATAATAATAATAGTTTGAATGAGGTATATATACCACTTCCATCCTCTGGCAAAGCATGTCCAATAAGAATAAAATGGTCACAAGGTGATATGGGAGCGGATGAAGATATAATATGGGATATGACAGAAACAGGTTCAGCAATTGATGCATATATTGAATCATACATTAATGAATTACCTTCTAATATAGCTTTAACACCTATTAGAAATCATCTAATATATACTTTTAAAGAACAATTAGAATCAAGAAAAGCTTTTGAAAATATGTTTGAAGCTGTAGCAAAACATTTAAGTAGTCGTTTAAGTAAATCTCAACCCCCTAGATTATTACCCGGAATGACAAGAAAAATTTTACTTGATTGTTTCTACAATGTAAGTAGAAAAATAAGGATTATTAAAAAAACAAATTTTTCTTTCAAAAAAAAAAATTAACTCATTTCTTTTTTTTATATATTTTCAGAATATACGAATTATTGATGCAGTATCTTGGAATTTGATGAATCCTTTAGAAGATATTAGAGTAAATATATTAAAATTAAAAATTTGATTTTAGGACCTATTAAAATCATTAATTAGTGATTTAAATTTACCATCAACATTTATATCAACAATGTTACCAGCATTTTTAAGAGCAATAGCAAGAGAAAAATTAGTAAGTTATGAGAAAAAAATTTTTTTTTTCAAGAAATTCATTCATGAATGTGGGGATTTATTGATGAATAACTTACAAGAAGAAATAGCTGCAGAAAATTTATTTGAATTGAAATTGATTGATACTAATAATAGAAAAAGACGACATGAAAATCAAAATGAAGATAGTATGACAAGCAGTCCATATAAAAAAGCACGTAGTTCAGATGCAGAAGAACATAGAACACTTCCAACGACACCTATTGATGATGATTTAGTGAATGAATTGAATCTTGATCAACAAGAAAAGGAATTTGCACTAATATCTAGATCAGAAGATACTTCAATGGATGATATTATTTGTCAATCAACAACATCATATGAATTCGATTTTCAACAACAACCTCCTCCTCCTCCTCCTCAAAGAAAAGAAATAGCTGAACTAGAGGAAGCTGATTTAGAAGAAGTTGGAGGAAGAGAGGAACCAGATGGAGAGGAGGAAGAAGAACAAGAAGAAGATGGAGAGGAAGAAGATGGTGAAGAATTAGAAGGAGAGGAAGCAGATGGTGAGGATGTTGACGGAGAGAATGACAAAGTTGAAGTAGGCACGGGAGAAAAATTAGAAATAATGGATGTTTGTTCATTTCATGATTATGATGAAGAAAATATCGAGGATCAGGAAAAAATTGATAAAGAAAAAGGTCATGATAATGTGTCATTTCAGAATTCAATTCCAAAAAATGAACAGCGATTTGATGAATGGACAGATGAAAATAGAAAAAAGAAGAATTATAATTATAATGATACTCTTTTAGAAAGACTTGCAACAGAAGGGCCAATGATTTTACGAACGCAAAATTCAGGGCCTCTAAGTAAAACTGCATTAGATAAAGCTATAAAGAATGATGGTTTTTGTTCTAAGTTTATAAGTAGTGATCAAGATAATGAAGAAGAATGTATTGAAAAAAATTTGTTTGAGAGAGAAAGGATGTCTGAACAATTTATCTCACAAACTAAATTACTTCGACGATATTAAAATTATGTTGAGCACACTTTTTTTATCTTATTAGGATAATCATTTACTATTCTTTTAGTAGCGCCGTCACAACACTCTCAAGACATTGCGCACTTTCTAAGAGCATCGTATACGTTACTTGGTTCGATTTGAAATGCAACAACGTTTGGTGATCCGCTTTTGCGTTGACTGCGTAACACAGACAAAGATTCTGATACTATATACGCAACGTGAACTTTAGCGATTGCCGCTAATACTGTGACAACTTTATCAAGCTCCTCACTTATTTCAGGAGTCGAATATTTAAGTACTAAAGGACGTCCATGAGGCAATATAAAACGGGACGGATCTGCGGCAATCGGGGCCATTAAATGATTTATTTGAGCGCGGCAGAAATAAAGTGAATCATGGCTGGATCCGAGATCTGCGTCTGTCGTTTCGTTAGCGGCAGCGGCAGTAAGTGCATAGTTATTGATGATACTACTATTCTCTTTTTCACCTTGTCTTTTTGAAATTGTCTCCTTTATTCCAGATTTTTTCATCAGATTATTATAAGAAGCAGCCATATCGAGATCAAGTTTTTGCTCATTGCAACGTTCAAGTTGCTCGAATACTTCAGTAGCGAGTCGCAAAATTAATTTTAAAAACGGCAATTTTTGAAAATGCGCACTCCAAGCATCAGCAGCCCTTACATTGTCAATCAAGGCTTTTGTTTCATTAGAAGTAGATTGTGAATTCATATTATATGTTAAATTTAGTGTGTAAACAGTCTTACACCTGTACAGGCAATACCTATATTTAATTTAGTAGCATGTTTTTCTACTGCATTGTCTGCAAGACCTCCCCCCGGATGAATAATGAATTTAATACCAGCTTGCGCCATAATGTCAATTGAATCAATAAATGGAAAGAAACCATCTGATGCGGCACAAATTTGAAAATTTTGAGTTTCTTTCCATTTAACAATATCTTCTTGTGTAAGCAATTCGGGTTTCTAATTAAGAAGGAATTGCGCAATAAAAAACTACTAACTTTAATGAAATCCTCGATCCACTCATTCGTATATTGTGTACTTGTTAAACTATTTTGAATAAATTTTATAATTGCATTTGTTTTCTGAGTATTTTTAAGATTAGGTGCGAATTCCAATCCAAGTATACGAGGATGTTGACGTAAAATCCAAATCTCTGCTTTTTTTGCACAAAGTTTAACTGCATCTACACGTGATTGTTGTCCTGCAGATATTGATATAGCTTGATTTTCAATTGCAAAACAAATTGAATTGCTTTGAGCATATTTAACAGTAACTGCAGCAATTTTAATTTCATCTGATACCTGTTAATAATTATTTATATTTTTTTTTTACATTAATTGATAGGTTACCAAGTGGATTTTCATAATTGCTTTTTTGAATTAAACCGATACCGAAAAATTCACGATATTCATAAGATTTTTTTATATATGAAATATCACCCTTAAATATGACATAATTTCCTTTTTTTTTCTTTTTTAATAAATCCAATGCTTCTTCAGTAAAACTAGATCAAAATAAAAAAATTAAGATAAACTTACTCAGAAGCAATAATACCATCTGTAACTTGTTTTTGTAAATAAATTGCAGAATCAATATCAATAATACCTTTAACAGCAATGAAATCACCAAAACTAGATAATGGGTCTGTGTTTCTTGCTCTAAAAATTGAATTTAAAATATTATCAGTACTTATACCAACACCCGCAGGACTATTATGTTTAAATGATGCTGCAACTGAAATAAATTCTTTTTTGTTTAATAAATCATATAATTCAATAACTAATTGCCAAGATGATAAAGCATCTAAATAATTAATATAACCAGGGTTTCCATTTAGCTTAATAATTGGTGTATTATTTTTATCATAAACCAAATATGTAGGTTTTTGATGTGGATTCATACCATATTTGAGTTCTGTAATTATTTTATTCTCGTCATTAATAATTTCATTTTTATTTATAATATTTTCATTTAAATCAATATTTTTTAAGTTTTCAATTAAGTGATTACATATATTTTCAGCTGCTATATTTTCATTTTTTATAATTAAATTTTCATCAAAATTATTATTATTTTTTTTTAAATTATTTATTTGAAATAATAATTCTAATTCTTTTTTAATTATAATTTGTTCATTTTTTTGTTTATTTTTTTGTTCATTTTTTTGAATTAATGAAATTTGATTTATTGATGATTGAAAATTATATTCCATTAGGTAACTAAATATATTTAAATCATATTTATAATTATATTCAAATGCTTTAATAGCACAATCTAAACGAAATTTAAGAGTTGTTTGTTGATTATCAAAATTATTATAAAAATCATTATATTGCGATGGATTTGATAAACATGTGACATAGTTGAAATTTTTTGCTGCTGAACGTAATAAAGTTGATCCGCCTATATCTATATTTTCAATATTTTTTTCTAATAATTCATTTTTATTAAAATTATATAAATTAACAATCACTAAATCAATAAAATTATAATTTAATTTTTTTAATGTTAAAATATCATTTTCAGATTCTCTATTGGCTAAAATACCAGATATTATTTTTGTGTGTAGTGTTTTTATTCTTCCATTTAAAATTTCATTGAAATTTGTATATTCAGAAATATTTAAAACTTCAATATTGCTTTTTTTAATTTCTTTATACGTACCATTTGTTGCTAATATTTTAATATTATTTTTTTTTAAAAAATGACATAATTCTATTAGATTTGTTTTATCAGTAACTGATATTAATGCCGTTTCAATTTTCATCATGTTTGAGGACCGAGATAAAAAAAAAAAATCAATTTCCTCTACCACGAGAAAAGGTACCTCTTCCTCTCATACCTCCTCCTCTACCACTCGAACCACGACCTCTGCTTATTCCACGACCTCTACTAATTCCTCCACCACGTTTATTAGCTGATGTAATGCCTTTAACTTTGGGACGTGGTGGTTGAGGAAGAAAACGGGAAAGTGGTAAAACTTGTTGTGGATCAAGATACAACTAAAATTATTATTAGATTGTAATAAAACTATAATTATAATAAATAATAAAAATATATTGATTTATAAACATTTATATACCTTAGTTTCTGGTTTAAAGGAAGTTGCTTTCATGAATTCACCAACTTTAACAGAAAACATCTGGGATAAATTGAAAAAAAAAAAAAAACTCACGAATTTTTGAATTGGACCGAGAATTTCATCTATTTTTCCAATTTCTTGTTTATTTTCTAAAAATATTCTTCCGTTGAAATAAGGTACTTGCTGATTCATAGTACATTTGCAGACAAGCTCGTCTTCACAAGTATGCATTATTTCTCCAACCTCTGAGAATATTTATTGGTAATGGTTTTTTACCGATTATACTACTAGGAGGACCCATTAGAGCAAAATTTCGAGGACCCCCTCTGCCGCCGCCACGCCCACGCATACCGCCAAACCCTCCCCGTCCTCTATTACCACCTCGCATTAGCGCCTCACTTAATGATGTTTGTGCTATGTCCCTTAAGGACCAACCAAGACCAGGAAAATAGGCACTGGTTCATTTCGAGGTCTTGTGTCAAATGTGCAATGTAATAATATATCTGTCAGTAGGGAGTTAATAGATTTTCAGAAGTAATATTTTGTTGATTAATCTAATTCAATTGTATAGCTGGGTGACGACGATTTAGCATCAATGTTGTATTTTTTGTGTGTCTCCTTAAAATTTTCGCGACTCTGCATAACAAGCATTTTGACTCTTTTTAGTGGCAAGAATAAGGCTATTTTCCGAATTCGATTTATTACATTTTTTGTATCTGTGCAATAATTGAGAATGAATTTTTTTCATTTCTGTCTTCTTTGTATTTTTGCCCTTGCCGTTGTTCATGCAGGGGTTCCACCGCAACCTATAACAGCATGTCCTAAGGACTATGTACAATCAGGCAAAGTCTGCCTGAAAGTAGAATATGCAGATCTCATTTTAGATTGCCCAAAGGGCGCAAAGTTAGAAGGCGATAAGTGTTATGCTCGCGATTATGTTTCACCACGTACAAGTTGCCCAGCAGGATACAATGACACACATGACAAAAAGTGTGAACGACTTGAAAAATTTCCCGCACGAGTGGAATGCGAAAAAGATCATGCCTTTGATCGCGGACTATGTATAAGAGTGACCAAAGCTGAAACTCATTTACAGTGTCCGAAAGGACATAAAGCTGAGGGAACGTCTTGTATTAAATCGTTGAAAGCTGAAGCTGAATTAATGTGTCCACCGGGAACTCAGGCTAAATTTGAAAAAGATAGATGCGAACGTATAGAAGTTACACCTTCTCAATTTGGGTGTCCCAAAGAGTTTATTCGAACAGGCGATCAATGCGTTCGAGAAGAAGTGGCAGAAAGGAAGATTGAATGCGATAAAGGATTTAGGCTAGAAGGCGAAAGTTGCGTGAGAAAACAAGATGTTGGACATCCTGAATTTGCGTGTCCCAATGGGACTGCCCGCGGAAAAAAGTGTGAACTTTATGAAACGATTCCCGCTGAACTCAGCTGTAAAAAAGATTTCGTGTTGCAAGGCGATAGATGCGTTCGAATAATAGAGGAAGAGCCAGAATTTGTTTGCGATAAAGGATACAAGACAATAGACGATGGCAAGTGCGAGAAACGTTTTGAAGTAGACGGTGAAATTACCTGTCCGCCGGGTGTTGTTCTTGAAGGCAAAAAGTGCTTCGCATTTGAGACCGCTCCTGCGCGTCTAGAGTGTCCTAAAGACTTCGAAAAAGTAGAGGGTCGTTGTGTTCGAGTTCAAACCCGTAACCTTGATGTTAGATGTCCCAAAGGATTCAAAAATGATGGGCAACAATGCACACTTATAACAGAGACGAAAGCAGATTATGTGTGTCCTCCGGGCACACTACTAAGGGGAAAGTATTGTGAACAAATTGAAGTAGTAGAAGCGAATGTAACATGTAAGAAAGGAAGATTTGAAAACGGAATGTGCGTTGAGACATCTACCCGCCCTTTAAAGTTTTCGTGTCCCAAAGGGTTCAAACATGAAGGAGAAGTTTGTGTATCTAAAACTTACGCCAAACCAGAAACAAGTTGTCCAAGTGGCGCCCTTAAAGGCGACAAATGTGAAATTATAGCTCTTCTGGAACCGGTGCAATCATGTCCTAAGGGTTTCGTTGTTGGTATGTCGCAAAGATGTCAAAAGGCGCATGCAACTGATGCTAAACATCTCTGCCCTCCTGGAACTAAATTGGAAAGCGGAGTCTGCACTGAAAAGGGGCTAAGATGATAATATAGCAAAATTAAATAGTTTAAATAATTTTCTGCACCCTCACTGTCAAACAAATAAATATGGCTTGAAACTATGATACTCTAATTCGCGGCATTCTGCAAAGTTAATGAGATTTCAAAGTTAATGATGCTTAACAAAAAGCATCAAGAAGAATGCATTTCGATAAATATTTTTGCAATACCTTCTAAATATCCTGCTGAACAAAGAGTATTCTCCAGAAAAGATTTTTTTGAAGCAGAACAAGAACTTATAGCATCACGTCATATAACAGATTTACATATATATAGTAATGATGATAAAGTGGAAAAATTTAACCCAGCAGTTGAAACATCTTTAGGAAAATTTCATCCAGCTGTTATTGCTGAAATAGAGGACTTACTTATATTATCAACAGATAGTGAACGAAAAAGTCAATGTCCAGATAATTTATTAGCAGTACATCGACACAGGTAATTTTTTTAAATAAAAATTTTTTTTTGTCAGACGTAAAGTACTTGAAGCGTCAGATTCATTATTAATGCTCCTCGATGATGCATGTGATAGATTCATTCCTGAATTTGACGAACCAATTGGGAGTTCCTCAACATTAGCTAGATCTATAATATCTAATACTGATGTTTCAGATGAATTCATATCTAATTTTGAAACACGGACACGCTCATCTATGGATGATTATTTCTCAATGCATTTAAAACTTAAAGATGTAAGTTAAAAATTTTTTTTCAGATGTTTCTCTAGACCTTAATCAATGCAGTTGATGTTTTTGTGGAATTGGAAAAAAATGTAGAAGACATGACAAAAATGGTCAAAGCCTCAATAGAAAATAGTTCATCTGGGGTATGCTCTAATTTTTTTTTTTTAAAATAATTTCAGATAAATTGTTCAATTCAAGAAGATTTAATTGAATGTTAGTAGTTTAGGTTATTTTATTAAAATAAAGTATCATTACGTAGACGTCGAGCGATGCTTAGATTACAAGCTGCCATGCAAAACTCTCAAAAAGTATGATTAAAATTAAAATAAATTATATTAGAATTTGGAATATCTTTTTAAAAAATATGATGTATATAATTCTGAAAAAAACTCTTCTGCGCGTAAAATTAATTAATTTAATTAAATACAAATAGGTTTACTTCTTGAAGAAGTAAAATCAGAAAATTTATGGAAGTTTTTGTTGATAAAGTCAGGGGTAAAAAAAAAGAAAAATTTTTTAATTTTTTTTCAGTTTTCAATTAGAACTCGAACGAACAATGATACTGAAGTTGAGAATGGCATAATAAAACTGTTGAAATTGAATCCATCATTTGAATTTTCAGAAATAATTTTAAATGGAATTACAGAGGTAGATTTTTTTTTTTTTCTTTTTCCTTAGAGACAAAAACAACAAGAAGAAATTGAGTTCTTGAAAATTGAAAAAGATAATTTATTATCATCAGCAGTTGTATGTTTTTATATTTTGATTCAATTATTAACTAGGATTTAATATTTTCAATAGCACAATTAAATTCACAGCCTCAAACAAAAAAAAAAGATATAGAAAAAATTTATGGAGTAAGTTTAAAAAAAAAAAAAAAAATTTTCTAGACCATTATAGATTCAATAGAATTACTTTTTGAAATATCAAAAAAAAAAAAAATAATAGCAAAAAAAAAATCAACGATTTTAGAAAAAAAAAATAATTCTAAGATTACAGTAAGTTTAAATTTTTTATATTAATTATTAAAGAATAATAAAATCAACTATAAAAGTAATGAAAAAAAATTATTGGAAAAAAAAAATTCTTCGTACGTTAATTTATCTCATTTATATATTCCGCTACGCCGCGATGTACAAACATCATTAAATTTAGATTGGGATGAAAAATACAAAATGAATTCAACAATTTCAAGTTTAAATAATTATTATATTAAAAATAGATTAATTTTGCCGAAATCTTTAAATAATTTTTTAGTAAACGCAGATTTGGATAATTACAATTTTACTAGACATACAGATTCTCAAAAACAAATATTCAATGATTCTGAAACTGTCTCTTCAACAATTCAATTTTTTAAAATTGATTTATTGGGAAATGATATATTGGGAAATGATATATTAGGAAATAATATATTGGGACATGATATATTGAAAAATGATATATTGGGAAATAATATATTGGGACAATATTGAAAAATGATATATTGGGAAATAATTTATTAAAAAATGATATCATAGAAAATGATTTATTGGGAAATGATTTATTGGAAAATGATTTTCATAATAAAAATCAAAAAATTCAATCAAAACATTCTTTAAGACATGAGGATATCTTTTCAAAACAAATTAAAAAGAATAAATATTTAAATAAAAATATCCCGATTTTAATTAATTATGAAAATACGTTTATAAAATCAAAAAGAAAAAATAATAAACGATTTAATAATATTTACAACAAAAACAGTCATTTATTATGTTATTTATCTGATAAAAAAAATTAAAAAAATTGCAACTCCCGTCTAAATATAACGCGATATATAATAAATTTTTGTGCATCGCGGTATAGCGGGTATGGTAAATTTAATAATTAAATAAATAATTAAATTTATTTTTTTAATAGGTGTTTCAAAAATATCAAAGATTTATTAGAATGAGACAAATTATTATGATGAACCTTATTGTATGACAGTTATAACAAATTTATTTTTTTAAAAAATGAAACTTAATAAAGTTTATATCCGTAATTTTAATACAAATTTAAATTTATCAAAAAGTTTAATTAATGCTATTGAATTTAATATTAAAGTTAGTTCTGCAACTGTACAAACAACTATTGGAGGTAATTTTTTTTAATTTTTTTTTTTTTTAATTTTTTTTTTTTTTTTTTTTTTTTTAATTTTTTTTTTATAAGGAATGCGTGGAGCAAATATGCTTGTTTGTGAAACATCAGTAGTTGATCCATATAAAGGATTATTTTATAGAGGATATCCGGTCAATGAATTAATAAATTTAATGCCTAAAGATTTAACTGGAAAAAAAACAAATATTTTAGAACCACCATCAAGTGAATCTTTACTTTGGTTATTATTAACAGGTAAAAAACAAAAACTTATTATTTTTTTTAGGGACAATTCCTACATCATCAGAATCCGAAATACTTAGAATTGAAATGATAGAAAGAATGAAAATTTCTAATAATATTTTGAATATTATAAATGATATCCCATTTAATGCCCATCCAATGATACAATTAATTATAGCTATTGCAGCATGTCAAATCAATAGTAAATTTTCTGAAATGTATTCAAAATCACAAACACCACGATCTGAATATTGGAAATATATATTAGATGATGGTTTGACTTTAGTAAGACAAATTAAAAATTAGTTTATTATTATAGCTTGCTCAAATGCCTATATTAGCTGGATTAATTTATAATAAAATTAAAAATAATTTTAAAAATAATATTATAGAATCAGATGTTAATTTAGATTGGGTATGTAGTTTTTATATATATATTTATAGTGTGGTAATCTTTCAAAAATGTTAGGATTTCAATCTAATAAAATGCAAAATTTTTTAAAGTTATATATGTTTCTTCATGCAGATCATGAAGGTAAAGAATTAATAATAATTTTTTTAAAAAATAATTATTTTTTTTTTTTTGAAAATAATAATTTTTTTTTTTTTAAAAATAATTATTTTTTTTTTTAATAATCTTATTAGGTGGAAATGTTTCAGCTCATGCAGCTCATTTAGTTGGAAGTGCATTATCTGATCCATATTTATCTGTAATAGCTAGTATGACAGGTTTAGCAGGTAATATTAAAATAAATTAATTTATTATAAGGCCCTTTACATGGATTAGCTAATCAAGAATGTTTAAGATTTTTTAAAAAAATGCAAAGCTCATTAAAAAATAATACAATTAATGAAAATAATATTAAAACTTATATAAAAGAAAGTATACTTGATAAAGGGATGGTTGTACCAGGTTTTGGTCATGCTGTATTAAGAGTTATAGATCCTAGGTTTATTTTAGAAAATGAATTTGCAAAAAAAATGATAAAAAATGATGAATTATTTGAGTAAGTAATAATAAATAAAAAAAATTGACAGAATTTTAACAAAAACTATAAACGTAGTACCAAAATTATTAATAGAAACAGGAAAAGTTAAAAATCCTTATCCAAATATAGATTTACACTCTGGTATAATATTAAATCATTTTAATTTAATTGAAGATAATTTTTATACTGTTTTATTTGGAGTTTCAAGATGTATTGGTATAATCTCACAATTAGGTTAGTTTTTATTTAAATAAAATTATTTAGTTTGGGACAGACTTTTAAATTTACCAATTGAACGTCCGAAATCAATAACATTAGAAAGTTTATGTAAAATTGTTTCAAATCAAAAATAAAAATTTATTTAAATAATAATTCATCAAAATTAAATTTACCAATTTTTTTTATTTCATTCATTGAAAATTCCTGGAAAAAAAAAGAAAAAAAAAATTTAATTTAATTTACAATAAAAAATTTAATTTTATTTATTTTATTTAACCAAATATCCCAATTATTAAAATCTCTAAAAAAAAAATTAAAAAATTTTTTTTTTTTACTCAATAGGATCTGGTTCACTCAATATAAAATATAATTCATCTGAATCATATTCTTGTAATTTTAAAGTTGGTATTAATTCTAAAATTTCTTCTTCAGCTGAAAAAAAAATTATTTAATTTAAAATTTCAACCTTTTAATAATAAATCTTGTATTAAAATTTTTGTTGTTAATTTAAATCCTACAGCACTAAAAAAATTTTAAAAAAAATTAATTACATAAGTATATCAACACTTCCAGGTAAACGACCAATTTCGTTCTGAAAAAAAAAAATAAATTTTATTTTTTTTTAAAATATTTTTTTTAATTACAAAAAAATTGGGATTAAGAGCACGTATAACTCTTAATTGAAGACTACTAGGTTCTCTGAAATTAAAGTTTTTTATGAAATAATTAATACTTATAAATTTCATTCAATAAATTATAAAGAGGATCTGATTTAATTAAATATTTTTTAATTAACATACTAATACGAATATGAAAAGGACGTCCATCAAGTGGTTGTTCAAAAAATTGTTTTAGTCCCTTAATAGCATGTATAGAAAAAGATTCAAATTTCTCCAAAGATAGATTAAAATCATCAATAATTTTTTTTTTCTGTTCTGCACTTTGAAGAATTAATAAAAAATTAACTCACATAATTTCCATTTCAAGTTTTAATTTTTTTCTTAAAGCATCTTCTTCATCTGCCAAATCGTCTTTAACTTTCTAAAATAGAAAAAAATTAGAAAATAAAGTTTTTACTTTTTCTTTTAAATATTTTATTTGTCTTTCTTCTTCCTCTAGACGAGTTTGTTGACGACTTATATCAGGATCCTCAATTTTTTTATTCTAAAAGAAAAATAAACAATAAAACAAAAAAAAACCTCAGGTATAATTTGTTTTATTGGTGTTTGTATTTCATTTTCAATTTTATTTTCAAGTTCTTGAAATAATAAAATTAAATTCTAATTATAATAATTAAAAAAAAAGAATTACTTCAATTTTTTTAAGCATAAGAGGACCATAGGTTTGTTTATTTGGATCTTTTTCTAAAACTTTTAATTTATATTTATTAATAATATTTTTAAAAACTTCAAATTTTTCTATGATTATTTTATATTCCTATAAATTAAATTAATTATAAAAATAATTACCTCATATGAAATGTCATTTTTAATTTCTTTGAATAAATCTAATTAATTTCATAAGTCCGCTGATATTCCGTCCCTGTTTTCATTTTAGTGTACCTTCAAAAAAAAAATTTTAAAATACCATAATATTTTATTAAAAAAAATTTTTTAATTAAAAAATTTTAAAAAAAGTTAATTATAAATATTATTTTAAAAGATTAACTAAAATGAAAATTTTTTTTAGAATTTAATATGTTCACTTTTTCTTTCAAATAAAAAATTTTGAAAAATTTTTTTAGAAGAAAAATTATTTTTTTAAAATTTAATTTTTTTTTTTAAATAATTTTTTTTTTAATATTGTTATAACAAATAATTTTTCTTAAAAATTTGATAAAAAAACTACGTGCCTTTTTAAAACAGTAATATGCCTTATGTGTGAGCCTTCACATCAAGTATCTCAATATGAATTTAGTGGGCGTCGTCGTTTAGCATATATACCTGAATTACTATTATCTGATTCTGATAATCAAATTGAAGAGCCAGATTCCAATCCTGTTGCAAAATTGCATGCAGAAGAGACTTTAACAGATTCAAGTTCAAGTTTATTGACTCAGTGGGATTTATTATTAAGAAATAATAAAATTCAAAAAGTATTTATCGAGACAAAATCACCAGATATTGAAACACCTTCAAAAATTGTGAATACAGAAGAAAGTATATTCAAGTATGTTCCTTTTAAAATATATTATAAATAGATCTCTAAAACATCAATTAATTGAAAATCAAACAAGATATCGTCTTGAAGATGAAGCTCAAGAATTAATACGATTAACTGAACAAAAAAAAGAAGAATTAAAAAAAGCTAAAGCAGATGAAGTAAAAAAATTAGAATTGTTAAAAAAAATAGAATTAAAAAAAAAATTAGAAGATAAACAAAAATTAGAACAAAAACAAAAAGAAGAAATAAAAGAAATTTTTCATAAAGAAAAAATTTGTAAGAAATAACAATTTTTTTTAAATTTATTTTAGTAGAAAACTTAAATGTAAAAATAGTTGATGATTTATTAGAAAAAAGAAATAATTGGAGAATTTATATAAAAAATGATTTTCTTTTAATTAAAGAATCAAAAGAATCTCATGTATTTCAGATTTTTTTTTTTTTTTTATTTTTTTTCAAGATTATAAAAAAACGAATTGAAATTAAAAAAAATATTAATCTTGCAGTTAATCAATTAGCATTAACAGAAAGTCAAGTTAAACTTGTAAGTTTTTCAATAAAAAATTATTTTTATAATTCTAAAAAAAAATTTTTTAAAAAAAAAAAAATTTTTGTTTTTCAGGTTGCTAATAAATTAATAAATATTATAATATCAGAAAATAATCCCGAATTCAAAAAATATATAATTGCTTTTGTAATAACAGCTATTTTGGAAAATGCTGAAACACAATTATTGGCCAATCCAAAAGCTATTTGGGCTTTTGCTGCATTATTAAAAAGGTATTTAATCATAAATTTAATTTGTTAGATTAAGTTCTTGTGATGGTCTAACAATTGTTTTTTGTGCTGCTATAACAGATAGATGTATGTATGTTGTTCCACATTATATTACAAAACTAAAGGTAAATTAATTTTAAAATATTTATTTATTAAGTCGATGTCTCAAAGAGAATTTGAATCTCTTAGAGATCAACAACAAGGTGAAACTGAATTACAATATTTTCAAAGAATGTCTGCTTATTTAAATCTTTATCTTGGATTTATTGGGACTATTGAAGGTAAAAAATAATTTTTTTTAAATTATTTTATTATATAATAATTTCTTCTAGATCGTGATCTTTTATGGTCATGGATATCACGATTCTTAAATTTCAAACCAAAAAGAATTTCAAGCTTTTTATTAGCAGGTGCTCTAGATACAATCGGATTTATATATCTTCGTTTTTTTCCAATTCAATTTAAAAAAATAATTTCTTCTTATATTCCTAATATATTTTATCCTAATTTATTACAACTGAAAAAAAAGTACGTATAAAAAATAATAAATTTTGTAGAAAAAAATATGATACAAAAATAAATTTTTTTTTTCTTTAGAGACAGTGAAGGTGTTTTAGCAGCATCGATTGCAAGAATACAAATTCATTTTGAGCATTATATGTATGTTAAAATAATTAAATTGTTTATTTATAGAAAATTTGGGACACTTGAAATATCAGAAGGTTTTTATATGAAAGAATCAGCAAATGAATCTGCAACTTTTAGTCACAGTTAATGACAGATGTCACACTTATTTCGCAAAATTTTGAAATTTGGAAAGATATCGAAATAAAAAAAACACCCAAAGATGATATAATTATATTTGAAAATATAAATCCAAAAAGTAATTTTATTCAAATATATTTTTTTTTTTTAGCCATTCATGCATATGAATTATTTTACACGTTAATTGAAAATAATGAAATTTCTGAAAGAACTTTTATTTTAACAACAGAAATTATTAATTATAATTCTAGTAATTACACATCATGGTAGAACTTTTTTTTAAAAAAATTTTTTTAGGTGGTATAGAAAAAAATGTTTAAAATATTTATTAAAAAATGATTTAATTAATTATAATTTTGAATTAGAACTTGGTATATAATTATTAAAATTTTTTTTTTTTTAGAATTTATAAAAAAATGGTGTAAAAAATGTCCTAAGAATTATCAGGTAAATTTTTTTAGAAATTTTAGTTTCTAGATTTGGTTTCATAGAAGATGGATATTTACTAATTTAATGGATTTAACCAAAAAAAAATTTTTTTTTTTTAATTCTTTAAAATCAGAATTAGAACACACACAAAATTCTTTAAGATATGATCAAAAAAATATGAATATTTGGGCCCATCTCAATTATATTAATGATTTAATTAAAAATGAAATAAAAATATCGATTGAATGGTATGAAGAAAAATTAAATTTTAATAATGAAATAATACTATTAGATCACGGTAATCATAGCGCATGGACCAATAGGTAAAATAAGTTAGTTTGAATAAATTATTCTTATAGAGGAAATATTATTCAAGAAACTTTAATTTTTATAAATAATAAAAATTTAAAAAAAATATTTTTTGAAAATGAAATAAAGTAAAATATTAATAATAATTTTTTTTTTTTTACAGATACATATTATTTTGGTGTGATAAAGATCCAGATAATGTATCTCCATGGTTTTTATTAAGAAGTTTCTTTGAACCAAATTCCTATATTATTGAAAATAAAAAAAAAAATAAATTAAAATGGGATTCTACATTAGGACTTTTTGTGAGAATAAAAAAAAAAAATAAAATCAAATTAGGTTATTAATATTATAGATGATATACTTATTGAGGATCCAAATAATTTATATGCACTTCATACAAAACTTGAATCTTCATCTGATAATGAAGAATCTAAAAATGTAAATAAATTAAATTAATATTTTTTTTATTAGATTTTGAGAAAATTACAAAAAGTTGATCATATTCGAAAATCATTATGGATTAATTGGGAAAATCAAATATCCACAATTTAATAATTTTGAAAAAATTTTATAATAATGCTTTTGGTATAATTTAATACATTTATTTTTTTATAAAAAAAAATTTAAATGATTTTCAAAATAAAAGTAATTGATTGAATAAGTTTATATATCTATATAATTCCAATTTTATATTAAATTTAAAAAAAAATTATTAAAAAAAATTAATAAAAAATATTTTTTAAATTTTTATAATTAAATATCCAATGTATTTTGTGAAGATAATCTATTAAAACTTTTAAGTGTACTATTATCCCCATAAACTCGTTTAGCTTGGGACATCAAAACTCTTAATAAGAGTAAACATTCATTACGTGCTTGTTCCGTTCTAATAAATTTTTGTTTTAAAAAAACTTACGGAAAAATTATTGAAATTATTTGGTTTGGTAAATCAATTGAAACACAATTTTGATGAGGGGGACTAAAAAAAATAAAAATAATATTACATACACTAAAGAATCAGGGGGTGTTATTTCAAGAAGTTTTCTAAAAGGCGAAGAGGCAAAACCTAAACGAACTCCTTTTATACAAGATAAATGACATGTTCTATTTGGACGACCTTCAGAACGACTTAAATAAAGAAACTAATAAAAAAAAAAATTATTAAAAAAAATTAAAAAAAAATTATTAAAATTACCTTATCATCAGTACGAATAATTCTATAATATTTTGAACCTCTATCATTGACTTTAATTACTTTGACTCCACGTTTAAATGACTTTTTTACACGATCAAACCATATACGCAAATCTTCACTACCCATGGAAGCTGTTTCTAATTCAATCAAATAATATTATTATATTTATAATACCTAAACTTCCAGAATGATTATTATTTTCTTCAATACTTGCAAGACTATCTAAACGACATAAACGATCTGTCTGAATTATTTTAAAAAACAATTTAAAAAAAAAATTTCTATTACCTCCTCATTTGCAGCTAAAAGTTCTAATGTTAATGATTCATCTAATTCTTTTTCAGATTGTCCTCCTACAAGTCTTATCATATTTTCTTCTACTTGTGATGGAGTCCAATCTTCATCTTCAGAACTAATTTCCTATATCAATTGACATATAATTTTTTGATTACATTTGATAATATATCATCCCCACATATCTTTTGTGCATCTTCCATAAATGTATCTTTAGAATAATAAATTCATTTAGAATATTACCTATTGCTTGTTGCATCAAAACATTTGGTACTTCTTGCATAAGAAATGTAAGACGACGATTTTGATTTCCTCGAACATTAATCTCAGCAAATATTGCCTAATCATTTCATTAAAGTTATTTTTATTACATTTGGTCCCTGCTGTAATGCAAGTTGAGCCTTAATATCATCATCTGAATGAAGGAGAAGGGGTGGTGATATGTTATTCTTTTTTTCTGGGGACTTCTCAGTTACACTTATAGAACTTGTTGGCGCTGCAGGTTCTAAATATATAATGCGCACTTTTTCAACCGAACCTATCAGATTTATACTATCAGATTCTAATGGTGGCGCCTCTTCAAACTCTATTTTGTCAGGCTCCAGATTGAAAAGTTCGTCAAAATTCACTGTACGCTGCATTCATAAGGAGATTGGATGGTGCATTATACATACAATCATCTTAAACATTTGATTTGGTTTTTAAGTTGAAAATCTTTACATTTTATGACTGCCGCCGCCACCGCCGCCGGGATTCTCTTAACAAATTCATGCACGTCACACTCTTTGAGTGTATTTACCAGGTCCAATAGAATAAGATGCGCAAAATCCGAAGTTTTTTAATTCTGTATATAAAGACCCTTAAATATCGCTAATGAAAGTTTTAATATACTGTAAAGAAAATATTGCTCATGCTAATTGACCATTTCGAATTTGTCGGATGGGAATGTGTGGAGAAGGCGATCAGTGTATTTCTCGAAACAGAAAATTATGAAGACGTAATATCACAAAGAGATTCATTATATGATCAGCAAACAATTTCATCTTCCCACTCCTCAGAAATACTATTACACAATAAACCTCAATTATCACGGACACAACAATCCTTAGTTATTTCACCCACATATGTTCCTACTGAATCTAATAATGCTGATGTTAAAACCTTAGTTAAACCAATAACTGTTTTTCATGATATTAAAAGAGATCAAAGAAGAAGACTAACATTCAGAATGGATGAAACACCGGAAGTTTCGCGAATAGGAGGTTTGTTTTTTTTTTCTAATATTATTAGATCAAAAAAATGACGATCTTTATTATGATCTTCAACGAGAAGAGGTATTCAATTTCATATAATTTTTTCTTTTAAGGATGTTATCTCAATTGATAGTGATTGGGAAGAATCACGTATGAATTTACCATCAAAAATTAGAGATTTATCATTTGAGGTTTTAAAAATTTTTATTTATTTAATTTTTAGAAATTCCAAATTTTAATTTCACAGGAACTTAAACTTTCTAATGATGAGGTAATCTTAATTATTTGAATTATATTTATAGACTGATAGCCTTGCTAAAGATATCTTTTCAGGTGAATAATTTTTTTATTTTAATTTTTTTATTTTTAATTTTTTATTTTTAGATAGTGATATTCAAAATGAAGGATCAATTTCTGAAACTGATTTAAAATTTGATATAACACAATTATTAAACTGGTATAATCGTATAGCGGAATGTTATAGCACGGGTGTTAAATTATTAAAAGTTAATATGAAGGGATCAAAGATTTGGCGAATATTTACTGTTACTGATGATGTAATTTATATTATTTTTTTTTATTCATTAGTTTTTTTGTGTTTCACGAGAAAATGGCACCAGAACTCGAGCCACTCATTTATCCTACGTGGATAAAGTTAAACTTGGATATTCCTCAGGTGAATTCATGAAATTAATTGAAGTCACTGAGGCTGGTGCAGAAATGTAAGCATTCCAATAGTCTTAAAAATTAGTCCAATGATACAAGTCTGTGGGGTTGTCCGCATGCCAAGTCGTTCGGTGTCTATTATTTTTCCGTAAGTAAAAACTGTTATTCTAGAAACTACCAAAGATCAGAAGTTTCCAGAAATGAATTGATATTTTTATTGCGTGTCAAAATTCACGTTGCAAAATATGTATATGGCGATGGATGCATGGCAGTGCTTCGCGCTAATACGCAGGGTCGTACATTGATGCGCATGGGAACGTTTGATCAACCATTCGATTTAGCGGCAACAGAAGAGATTTATGATGATCAAGATAGCGAAATAGCTTATTAAAATGTATTTTATGTCTGTACTCCCGTCAAATTTGATTTAAAAAAATATTATTTATTGGTTTATCGGCAATGACAACCAGATGCGCATCCACAACTAGCGCAACATGGTGAACACATTGATTGTCTTATAAATTCTTCTGATTCTAATTGCTCTTCACTGAACACAGATGAACCCTCAACTCTCCCTACTTCTCCAGCTTTTTTCTTTCGAGCTTCTTCGGAAAGAGGGTGTGATCCTGACCAGGGACTTGGCATTTGTTCCGCAGGAAGTGGTCCCAATTGAGCAACTTGTTCATGCGTAATATTAACTTGATGTGGTTGCGGATTAAGTAGACTATCCAACGCAGACGTATGCATACGGAAAAATTCCGGTGTATACATGTTGTGTGTAACAGTTGACGGATTCTGGATCCATTGTGACTGCAAATAAGTCATCATCAATGGATGACCTGGATGTAAAGGTAATGGTCCGAAGTCTGGAAGTGTGGGATCTTTGACATCTTCATCTTCACGAGCTTTACGTCTCTCCTCTCTACGTCTCAATCGTTCTTCTAGTTGTTCAGGTGTTTCATCCTCCGGTATTGGCTCGTCGGAATCTTCATCATCGTTATATAGTTTGATTGGATGATTTGAAGCCCGTGCACGCTCAAGAAGATCAGCGTTTACACGCATCCACATAGCATGGAAGTCCGATTGCGATAATTCGGAAGGATCGATCGGTATCACCTTGATATCTTTCTCTTTAAGCTTGATTTTGACGTCAACTGGAACAGGCTTGAAATAATCCTCGACTACCAATACAGGTTTTTCCCGTGTACAATCAACTTCGTAGACTTCTTCAGTGAAGATGATTCTCGGTATCACGTGGCGTCTGACCGGAACTGGTACAAAGTGATCTCTGAATTTGAGAACTGGTACTTCAACTGGGACTTGTACGGGCCTAAGGAACATAATATCTTTTTATTTTTTTTACTTTGGGACCATAAACGGAACTGGGACATCTATTGTGACCGGTATCTCCTTTTCAACTTCGACTGTTTTAGTTACGCGTGGTATGAAGAGTTGTTCCATTCTATCTAATCTTGGGCTTCGAGGCTAATAATGTTTATAACAAAAAAAAAACTCACCAAGTAAGTGTCTTGAGATGGTTGAGATACCTAATAAATATTCAAAACTCGATATACCTTACATGAGAACCCGCTTCTTGAGATAAAGGAACCGTGCTTCTGGGTGTATATATTCCAGAGGCAGCACCAGTCACTTCACTATAACCTATATAAGATTGACTGAGTTTTCCTTGAGCATGAACTTACCGGAAGCTTGCAAATCCTTTTTGTACTCGGATGGTTTGAGTTGTTGTCCTCCTGCTCCGTATTTTCCCAGTACATCTTGCATTGCGGGTGCTTGACCTGCTTCAGGTTGAATTGGTTTTTGGCCTTTTGCAACATAACGAATGACTTGCTCGACATTCTTATCAGATTCAACATAGCGGACAACTTCTTTGATCTGTGGGACCTCAATAACTTTCTCGACCCATTTTATCTCTGGCTTGGTGACTTTTACAGTCCTCTCTTGGACTTCAATTTTTGGGACATACTTAACCTCTGTCCCAGAAACAACGGGAACTTCAACATATTTATCAACAATCTTAGTATGCGGGATTTCTACCTCTTTTTCGATAAATACAGGTTCATCTCGTCTTATTGTCTTTATAACCTCACGTACTTGTACGCGAGGAACTACAGTTTGCACTGTTCTTTTTGTCGGCACCTCATATACTTTCTCGTGCATATCTACTGGTCTGGCCACAGTAACATATTCCTGATATCAACTCAAAAATGAAGGCCATTATCTCACCCAGTCTCTTGTGACACGTTCGCCTGTGAAAGACCGATTGTTCATATCAGCCTGTTCCTCAACAACAATTGATCGCCCTCCCGGATATTCGGTTGAAGGTATAATAGCTCCCGGCGGCAAAATGCCTTGTCGCTCAGGAACATTTGAAGATGCATTACGCGACGATCTATGCGGATCAGTCATTGTTATCTTTGGATTTGTTTCGTAAATTAACGCTTGTCGCTGTGGAATTTTACATTCATTGAAACCTACGCAGGCTAGACGATATCTGATACGGATTGCTTGGCGTACGTCTTATTGAGAATTATTTCTTAAGTTTTAGCGGGAAAGAGAATCTTTGAGATGCATGCAACTGGCATGTTTGTATCGTGCACGTTCTTTGAATTTTTCAAGCCACCTACGTTGCACGCAAACTTGCTTCGTAAATTAACTTAGCGTCGGTCTTGCAAAAACTATGTCTCGGGAAGAAAAACGAGAAATTGTTCCACATGGACACGTCTCATACACTGGACGATATTCCAGTGAAACATCATCTGAACAACAAGTTCAGCAACAACAGCCGCCCGCTGAGGTAGCAACCCCTCAAAAACATGCGGCGCCGCCGTCAAACGTTGAGGTGCCACAGGAGGGACCGTCAAAACCAAATATTGAACACTTTGACCTCCCGCCTGTTACAAGAGTAAGAAAATACAAAAATAATTGTCATTGATATTAATTTTAGCACCGTGATGTTTATGTTGCACGACCACAACTAGAAGAAAGAATGGTGGAGATTCCGCACGTGCAATATCTGGAAAAGATTGAAGAAATATCGAGCAAACGGAGAGTGCAAAAAATTGTAAACAAGCCCAAAGTTTCAATTACTGAGCGCGTTATTGAAATTCCAAAGCATATAAAAGAACAGAAAATTATTGAGGTTCCACAAGTGCAAGTTGTAGATCATGTTGTTGAAGTTCCTCAATACATAACTCAGCAAAAAATTGTTGAAAAACCAAGAATCATGTTACAGGAAAGAATTATACCAATTCCAAAACGAACAATTGAGGAAAAAATAATTGAAATTCCTCAAGATGAATTTGACCAGGCAAGTAATTCAAACGAAAAATTTACTGTCGACTCAGGTACTAAAGGAACGAGTAGAGTTTGTTACCCCCGCATATGGTCCAGCACATCCCTCGAATATTGGTCAAAAAAACGATGCTGATTATGCGTCAAAAAATGAGCTACTTTATGACACAAATGGCAATCCAATACTGGATGAAGATGGTCAACATGTATTTCGCCAATATCAGGGAGAGCCCTTGCCTGAAGGACAAGGTGCTCAAAGACGTCGATCTACACGAAGCAGTCAAATCACTTCGGGGGGCCGCGCAGTTGATGAAGTTGTCGAGATACCTCATGTTCAGGTAAATAAATTTGAAGTTTTTATAATTATTACTGTTTTAGCATGTTTATCGAAATATAATGCAATCTGTTTATCGACATATACCGAAACCTGTTGAAGTTCCTATGACTCATTACAAGCCAATACCCATCGAACGTATTGTTGATAGAAATGTCCCTATTCCAGTTGAACTGGAAGTAATACAGGAATTCTTGTGCCCTAGACTTGAACCTAGGTAAGAATTTGATTTGTCATTTCGGAATGTTTTTAGATATGTTGAAGTTGCTGTTCCTATTCCCGTTACTCGCGTCATAGAAAAACCAGTGCCCGCTGATGCGATGTTCAACTCAGTAATTATGGAGGCGTATATGCGAGGTCAAGCTCCTACAGTGACCTCTTGTTATCAATCTTGTGCACCAGCGCCAGAGCCTTTGCACAAAGAAAAGATGACAGTACCTGAGCTTCATGCGGTAAAAAATCCATCATTCATATTGTTGTCTAATCAGGCTGGAATTCATGCACAACCATCATTTAGTCAAGTCAAATCATTTAAATCACGCGGCGTGAGTTTCGGAGGGTTCAATATTGACCGTTCAAGAGACTGGCTTACACAGCAACGGTCATTGGTGAAAGAAGGAGAAAAAAATAAACAGCACTCATAATTGGCCTCTCATGCAATATTAATGTTTGTATACACCCGCCGTATAATCTTTCAAAAATCATAAATAAATAATTTTTTTTTAGACAGGTGATTTTATTTTTTTTGCTGACTTGATGTAACCCATTTATTATCAGATATGGTTGTCTTACTAAATTTTGCTTTTGAAAGAAAATCTATACCAACCTTCTTTCTTCTTAAATCATTATTTCTAATATTACTATCATCATTATTATTGTCATTATTATTATTATCATTATTATTATTAATATTATTATTATTATTATTATTATTATTTTCTAGTTCAATATTGAATATATCATTTTCATTTCTAATTGATTCATAATTAAGTCTTCTTTGTTTATAATTACGAATACTTGATTCCTTTGGATAGAATAATTCACTCAATGAAATTCTTTTTTTTTCTGATTTTTTAATATTACCGATTAAGTCCACTTCTTCTGAAATTTCAACAGTATTTTCATTTAGACTTGATTGTATAATTTTCTTATCTCCTTTCTCAATATACAAACGTTCCATCAATCCCGTACCACCTCCAATTTGTGGTCTTATACTTTGACCCTTGTTATCCCCAAACATGATATTATATTTATCAAGATTTAATCTATTACTTAGATTATTACACCATTGACGTAAATTTCGAGATTGTATTTCAACCGCAGAAATTGCCATATTTTCTTCCAAATCAAACTTAAGATTAATATAATCTATCTAAACTTACTTCAAATTCATTTGCTTTATAATTATATCCAGAAACATGTTGAAATAATTTAAGTCCATCTGTCTCTATTATTCCGAGAAATTTATCGATATTAAATGTATGCTATAGAAAATTATAATTTAATTTATTTATACCCCTTGTATTGTAATTATTTCATTAACATCTGCACCTGAGAATTTTAATTTTTATATTTTCATACTTGGTGGGTTTTTCTTTTCTGCTTGATTAATTGAAACAATTTTATTTACTCGAGGATCATATACTCTATGATTAGTAAAAACTGTTTCTGCAATTAAATGAATCATAATTATATCATGCCATGATTCAACTTTTCTTGGTGTATCAAAATATTCATTTGTATTAATTATTTTTTTTGCATTAATTGGAAATAACTGCAAAAAATATTTTTCATTTATTTTTTACCTTATTAATTTTTTTTTTCCATTTAAAATCTAAATTTATTTTTTTAAAAAAAAATTCTAATGTTTTATAACGCTTTACTAATGAAAACGCAGCATTTATTCCAAGTCCCTATATTTGTAATTTTTTTTTATTTACTCACTCGAATATGAGCATGTGTAGTATAATCACATCCTGCTAAAATGCATGTTGCTGTAAACATGGACAATGTAAAACTTTTTAAATAATTGATTAAAAAATTCTGAAAAAAAAAGTTTAAAGAAAATTGACATACTTCATGTTTTAAATCAGTTTTATCATGATTAGAAGATTTTTCATAATTTTTATTATTTATAACATTAATATTTTCGTAATTTGAAGAAATTTCTTCTGACTTATCATCGATTATATTTTCTTTTATATTTTCAATTAATTTTTTTTGTGTCCAATTTACATATTCAGAAAAATTAATTAACTATTAATTATAAAAAAAAAAATTATCTTACAAAACCATATCCTTAAAATTATTTTTAAATAAAATTATTTTTAAATATGAAAATATTTATATTATTTTTATATTTTTTTTTTTTGTCTTACAATTATGCCAGCTCTTGATAAAAATGCAAGTTGTGCATCTGCTTCATATGGAGCAACAATAAATTCAATAGATGCCCTTCTTAACGCCTAAAAACTTTTTTATAATTTTTAATTAATTTTACTTCCATAAATCGAGAAATCATTTCATTTGTTACACTAATAGCTTGAGTTAAGGTTGATTTTAATTTCTAATATTTAAAAAAAAACTGAAATTAATTTACAGGATCATCAATTTTAATTCCATTTTTAAACATTTCTTTTGCTGCTTTAGTTGCTGTATCTCTTCGACTAAAAACAAAATTTTTTTTTTTGAGAACTTACTTTTTTCGAGTAATATTTTCACATGCTTTAGCAGGTATTTTATTTCCATCAAAAACTGTTTTTAATAAATTAATTTTAATTATCTATATTTTAATTTAATTATAATTTAATTTATTTAAAAAATAATTATATAATAATAATAATTTGATTATTTAAAATGAAAAATAAATATAAAGTTGTATAAATTTACCCAATAAAGGTTTTATAGAATATTTTAATAATAATTTAATAAATCTCATAATACTTTGTATAAAACGACTACTCAAACGGTCATATAAAATTAAATCTTGAGCAGTAACCATAGCTGCTTTATGCATCCAGCACATAGCATCAACACCAATAACCTCTCCATTAAATCTTTTCAATTATTAAAAAATAATCACTAACTTTTCAATATGTATGGGATATGTTACAGGTCTTAAATAAATCTAATTATTTTTTTGATTTTTTTTTTTTTTACCTACTAGAAGATTTTTAATACCCATATTACTGCATGTATAAATAGGTAAACCATTAGATGGATTCTCATATTATTAATGAAAATATTCCAACTAGAGGGTTTTTTGGGACATGGAAATTATTAATAAAACGTCATTTTGGTTTATTAGGAATATTAATCATATGTTCTGCAAGTATTATACATTGGATATTATCTGGATTACCTTGTTTTTTTAAACTCTCATTTGAAGACACATTAATTGGATTAATTAATAAATCAACTAATAATAATCAATATAAATTCATTTCTTCTTTTTTGGGATATACATTTATAGATAATAATGATTGGTTAAATCCAAATATTATTGGATTTCATAAAATAAGCAGATCTAATAAACATTCTTTTCGTGGTAGTATTGATTATAGATTATGGGATGATAAATTTTTTATTAATCAAACCATTAAAACTGAAGCTTTACCAACTTCCACATGGTGGCGAAATCTTATTATTAAACCAGGTAAAAAATAATTTTTAAAAAAAAAATAATTTTTAAAAAAAAATAATTTTTAAAAAAAAAATAATTTTTAAAAAAAAAAATAATTTTTAAAAAAAAAATAATTTTTAAAAAAAAAATAATTTTTAAAAAAAAATAATTTTTAAAAAAAAACAATTTTTAAAAAAAAACAATTTTTAAAAAAAAATAATTTTTAAAAAAAAAATAATTTTAAAAAAAAAATAATTTTTAAAAAAAAACAATTTTTAAGAAATTTTTTTTATAGGAACGGGAGCTGAACATTCTATAAATCAAATGCCATATCAAATAACAATTATTGCTAAGGAAAATATACCTGATTTATCGCAACAAAATAATGATCATGCAGGTTTTGAAATAAGATTACCATTTATCAAAATAAGAGAAAGTTTAAATGGTAATGCAAATGGTATATATCAAACACATAAAACTACACAATCTGGTTTTTTTATTGGTATAAAATTAAATGATATTGGGGAGTATGTATCACGACATTATGTTACTTCTTATGGTCCTTTATATGTTATAAAAAAATGGGAATTAAATATTTATCCAAAAACTGATTCTGGAATTATACAAATTGATAAACCAAAAATTAATGCTGTATGTTTTTTTTTTTTTTTTTTTTTAATTTTTTAGAATATGATTGCTCGATTTATACGAGGATCAGCATTTATAATGCTTGAGATACCTATTGGTGTAACACTTAAAATTGAAACATTAATACAAAATGAAAAAAATGGAAGGAAAAATTCAATCATTCAAATACGATCATTATCTGATACATTTTCTGATGAATTATATTCATGTAGAAATGGACTTGAAGAAAAAGAAACAGATGCATTTGAAATATTTTTAAGTGATAATACACAATGGTTGATTGTATTTGATCAAAAGGTAAAATGAATTTATTATATTATAATTCAAAGATTAAAATGAAATGTACTTCAAATCTTATAAGCGATATTATAGAATCAATAGGACAATTAAAACGTCCATTAATTTTAAAAGTTGCAGTCACTGATTTTGCAAATCATCAACAATTTATTGATGAAACTTTTATAGGTGTAAATAATTCAAATAAGGAAGCTTATCATTTATCAAGATTACGCTGGTATAAAAATATTTTTATAATTTAATTATTAAAAGTATTTTTTTTTATTATTTTTCTAAATTTAGGATGCTTCATGCTTATATAAAAAAAAATGGAAATTCTGTTGCATCATTTGTTAATTCAATCAATGGCAAGGTAAATTCAAAAAAGAAAAAAAAAAAAAAATTTAAAAAAAAAAATATTAAAAAAAAAAATATTAAAAAAAAAAATTTTAAATTTATTTTAAAAAAAATTTTTATAGGGAAATGCAAATGATTATATTTCAAAACTTTTTTTTAAATTTCCATTACAAGTAAGAATAATTAA
>JAPYZD010001111.1:0-23695 GCA_030522725.1 Ichneumoninae sp. B BG-2022a | reverse complement strand
CAGCTTGGCGTGCAGCTCCACTATCTTGACGTGAAGCTCCACAGTGAGCTGGAACTGTGCAAGCAGGTTTTGGTATCAAAACGCCGTGCCGTCACAATAACGTCACATGCGGACGTACTTGACGGCATTGTGCCGGCACGGCGTGACGAACGCGCGGCACGTTTTTCTATCTGGGTTAAAATGTACAATTTGTTAGTTTATATAGAGTACATTAACTCTACAAAATTTTCATTCATATGCCGCTTAATATTATTCGTCTGTTACATTTAAAATTGTCGGTGCGTTAACAGGATGTTGCAGAAAAGTGCAAGTCCCTTGGAATCACAGCTCTGCACATAAAGCTGCGAGCTACCGGTGGTAACAAGACGAAAACTCCGGGACCCGGTGCCCAGTCGGCGCTCCGCGCTCTCGCCCGTTCGAGCATGAAGATCGGCCGCATCGAAGACGTCACGCCAATTCCTTCGGACTCGACCCGCAGGAAGGGCGGTCGTCGTGGACGCAGGCTATAAGCTGTTACTCTTACTTTCTGTATTAACATTAATACAGCATTTCATTTAATACTTACATTTTTCGTACCACATTAAAATTTCATCGAAATTTTGACTATATCACAGATCCCTGCGAAATATAAACATTACAGCCATGCGTCAATGTAAATAAAATCAAGTAGAAATATACCGCGCAGTATTATCGCATACTTATAACGCGAGCAATTGATATGTGATGGAACGATCTTCAATAATCCGATTGTACTCATGTGATCGCTCTGCGAGATTAATAATAGTCATAGATATTTACTCGCAAATCGAGCTTAGCAGTGTAGCGATAAATAGCTTCGTCGGGGCTACTCGGAATTGAGTGAATCCATGCAACTGCTCCAATTTCCGACAAACAACAAGCTTCGAATCACCCGAGAAATTGTGACAAGATCTTGCGAGTCGTCGTATCAATCGGTGTCCAGGGTTTCGAGGAACGAATGACCGTACGAATCACAAGTATCGATCAATTTATCGCAACCACAATTTGCAGATAGGCGTCATCTGTTGGTGAGACAGTGCACCACTCTTTCCGTTCGAGCCAATATTCTCTGCGGAATTATTGGTTCTCTGCGGATAATTCGAGAAACCAACGGCTCCTTCGACCAATCCCAAAGCTCCGAAGAGAGCGATAAGCTCGAGGGGAAAATGTCCACGGGCTACGAACCCTTTAGTTCCCTCCCCCACTCTTCTTTCTAGTGCAAATTCCAATTTCCCTCCTTCGTTGACTAGCGTGCAGCGCCGATAATAGAGCTAGTATTTCGTGTTGCAAGGTCGCTCTCGAGGCCCTCTCTCTCCCGTAGCATAAGGGTGGGTCTCGCAGCTTCGTGGGAGGGGTCGTCGGCAGCAGCAGCAGCGGCAGTCGCCAGCGGCGCACACGTCTCTCACCGACGCGAAATTCTCTGCGCGTGTTGAGAGGAAGCTCCCGGAGTGTGTAAAACTCGACGATAGAGAGAACGAGCGGGTGAGCGGTCGAGCGTACTCGTGAGAGATAAATATAACGAAGCGAAAGCGTTTAAGCAGCAGTACAGCCGGTGCGCGATAACGAAAAAAAACAACATAATCTCTGGGGTAGTACGTGACCGGCGCTTGATCGACGATAATCGGTGCGGGGAGGGATCAAGAGTCATCGTAAAATCAACTAAAATTCGGTGGATGAATCCTCGTACGAGATAGTCCTTCCCTGATCCCCCTCTCCTCCACATCCCCACCCCCATCTCGTTTTCCCTAAACCCGGCTCACCATAACGAGTCGATCCCCTCCTATAGTTCCTCGCTCGTCGTCGTCGTCGTCGCTGTCGTAGAGTCGTCGCGTATTCCATCGTTTCGCTTCATGGCTGCTGTGGCCGCTAAACGGGGTGGGGGAAAACAAGCCGTTTCGTCCACCTAATAATTCCTTCGACTCAACGAACATTATTATATATGAGGGAATATGTCGAGCCTAAAGATCGGTAAGGATTTTTGTTTGTCAAAAATTGTCGCATTGTTCGTAAAAATTCCTTTGATATATATGTGTACATATACATATATATATATATTATATTGTTTTACACGGTTTTCTTTTTTTTTCTTTTTCGTTAGAGATCCTTTCGGGGCCCCCCCTCGAATATCTGACGGGGGGATCCTTCGATTTTTGCGGCTGACGTTACTCGTTATACTGCCTGCTAATGAGAGTGTAGAGTTATATATATATTTCGTAGTTAAACGCACGCAGCACATCGGTCCACTTCGCGGTAACGCAGTAGTTGAATGCAGAGATTTTTTTTATTATTTTTATTGAAGCGTATACGTCGTTAGACCAAGGGCCGAGCGAAAGTGTCGAATGAACGCGCTCGGCTCGTGCGTCACGTTTCTCGGTGACAGGCGACGTGAGGGACCGATCTGCTGCTCGGAACAAAAAAATTCTCGTAGACGTGTATATTCCTCCTAGCTTTCGCAATAAACGTACGTAGATTGTACTTTTATATTTTGTTACACTCCCTCCCTCCCCCTCCCCACCTCCCCCCACCCGTTGGTCTCTTCACTTAAACAATCTTGCTTTTCCATTGAAAAGTTTAATCGTCATTCGCATATATTTCCTCCTGCTATTCGTTGGAACTGCGACGGAGTCTACGAATCGTTTAGTCGTCTCTCCAAGAACCAAGCTTTCCTGCGTCTAGTCCCGTTTACTTATTTTTATTCATAAGACGCAGGCTTTTGTCTACTCGCATGATCTATGTTTATTCGCACGAGGAAGTTGCAGGGAGACCTGTGGTTTCAGAATTTCATTGGCAACGACGGCGCAATAATTGAATTTAATACCTGGCCAACGATGCTAATAGAGCTCGAGCCATTAGTCGACTCGGCTTAATCGCCACTGTACCCTCATCCTTCGTTCGCAAGTACTTGTCAATGTTAGCTCTCCGGCTTTTATCGCCTCGCTAGGACAGTCCGAATTGTACAATTTTTTATTTCTGAAACTACTTCGTACGCAAGAGATAATTTAATAATTTGTCATTTTGTTTTTTCTCTCCCAAAGTGTTGGTAATGCACTTGCTTGCCCCACCCTTGAGAACGATGGACCCTGAGCCGAGAGATCAGAAGGTGGGCCAGCAGTAAAACAAAAACGAACAAACAAAAAAAAAACATACTCAGAGAGATTGCAAAACTTATAAGTAAAGAAAAGTGAAAAAAAAAAACAAAAAAAAAACGAAGAATACAAAATCTCTAGTGCCAAAAAGCTAAATAATGAATGCCTGCTTCGCTCACGCCGACGACACGATACAAGCAGATTTACAGATTCGTTCAAGTAGGACGTGAGCAACAAACGCTCGCGCCACTCTAAGACGTACATACCTCTGTATTTGCACATGGCAGCCATGAAGCATGGTACGTTTTACTCTCAGTATTATTATTATTATCATTATCCGCTTTTTGCTTTGAATGTAAATTTATTCGTCGCGACTGTGTTACGTCGTTCGGGTATCATCCTTTTACGTGTGTTTTTTAACGGACAGATTAAACTCAGCAGTCGAGTTGTACACGAAAATATTCCGGAAGCATGGTAATTAGAAATCTATGAGTTATTCGATTTTTAGTAGTCATCGTGAATCGACGAAAACTTTACGCGATCGTTTGTGCCTTTACGAACGAAACGAAGTAAAAAGAAAAAAAGAAACAATGAAAAATTTCGATTGTGTGCCAGTAGTTAGTTTATTGCTTTGAAAACTCTGATGATACTCGTTCGATGTACAACGAGTCAGTCGCGTAACAGAAAATCTTCATTGATCCCGCCGTTTCTACATAACATATATGAATATATAAATATATAAATATTTCAGGCAAGACAAGCCAGGACGACGTGTGTTACGTTGTCGCGAAATACGATTACGGAGCGCAGGGAGCGCAAGAGTTGGATCTACGCAAAAACGAGCGTTACCTATTGCTCGATGACTCCAAGCACTGGTGGCGCGTACAGAGCGCACGTGGACAGGCCGGTTACGTCCCCAGTAACTATGTCAAGAAGGAGAAGCCGTCCCTCTTCGACAGCATCAAGAAGAAAGTTAAGAAGGGCTCCGGTTCCAAGACGCTGCCATCGGGCAATTCGCCATCCCGCGCTGTGGAGTCACCGATAATGGCGAGGCGATTGCCGGCCGATCCTAGCGAGGCGATAGGGACAGCCGTCGTTAAATACAACTATCAGGCCCAGCAGGCCGACGAATTGTCGCTGGTCAAAGGAACACGAATTTTGATACTGGAGAAGAGCAACGATGGCTGGTGGCGAGGCCAGAGCGGCACGCAGGCCGGTTGGTTCCCGTCGAATTACACGCAGGAAGAGGGCGACGCTGACGACACGCTTCATACATACGCGATGGCCGAGAACGTGCTCGACATCGTCGTCGCACTTTACTCGTTTTCCTCCAACAACGATCAGGAACTGTCGTTCGAGAAGGGCGATCGTTTGGAGATCCTCGACCGTCCACCCGCCGATCCCGAATGGTACAAGGCGAGAAACGGCCAGGGTCAGATCGGCCTCGTACCGCGCAACTATCTTCAGGAGCTGAGCGAGTACCTGACCCAGCCTTATCGCGAGCGGGGTATGACGAGTAGCGAGATCGGCACCGGGGATTCGTTGGAACGAAGGCCCGATCCCGGCGATCGGCCTCATCTCGTAGGGAAACCTTGGTACTACGGGAGCATCACGCGCTCCCAGTGCGATACGCTTTTGAATCAACATGGCCATGACGGAGATTTTCTCATAAGGGACAGCGAGACCAATGTGAGTTCGCGTATCGTCGGAGGGTCGAAAGGGAGGAACTTTCTTTTATCCCGTCTACGCTAAAAACACCCTATTTCATGCCTGCAAAAGTGATTTAGCGGTAGGAAAAGTTGCACTTTTCCTCCCGCTAAATTACTTTTCCTCCCACTCGTCAAGAATCCGCCACTTTTCATCCCCGTTGCAGACATAGAAATGTGGCCACTTTTTAGCGTAGTCAGGGAAACAAATAGCGTATGTCACTCGGGAGGAAATGCTTTTTCACCTCGTGTAAATTTCCGCGCTCGCTTCGCTCGGGCATCAAACTTCACACTCGGTGAAAAGACGCGCTTTCCTCCCTTATGGCATAATATACCATTCCGTCCTCCGAGAGCCCGGCGACGTGTTCGAATGTAATTTCGGGCAATTGATTTTAATCCGAGCTTTCTTCGAATTCTTTCAGATGGGCGACTACTCGGTCTCGTTGAAAGCGCCAGGACGCAACAAGCACTTTAGGGTTCACGTCGAGGGCGCGCTCTACTGCATCGGTCAGAGAAAGTTTCACACGCTTGATCAATTGGTCGATCATTACCAACGCGCGCCTATCTACACTAACAAACAGGGAGAGAAATTGTACCTGGTGCGTCCATTGCCGAAGGGCAATCAAAGTAGCAACGGTTGCTAGATCGATGCCGGCCGGACGGTGGGAAAAAAAATAAATACGCCCTTGGCGGGTTTTTAGACGAAGGAGGAATAATGAGGAATGGTTTGTAAACGCAGCCGTCTCTCGAGCGCTTTAGGAACATCGCCGAAACCCCACGGCGATCCGCCTGCCTAGTAATATCAATATCATCTCGTACGTTTATACATAACAATTAACACACGATTGAGTCAACACTCGTATACTTAGTGTTTTTGATAATTTTGGTCCATTTACCGCTAATTAATTTATTACTGTAAGTAATATCGCAATGACCCGTTGGAGCTTCCAACCCTTTAGTGAATGACGAAGTATGATGAGGATGATGAAAAAAAAAACAAAAATAAACAGCAGCATACGGATATGGCGATAGAGAAAAGAAAAGTACATAACGGCAGCTACGTGACATCCATCTAGTTGACACGAGGGCTTATCTCTTTTTTATATCAATGTAATTGTACTACAGTGACACGACTGATCATGTTATTACAATTTTAATATATAGACTACACGTATTTTAGCCTGCAACTGTAACGATCAAGTAATGATTATTATTAACGCGAGTACCGGAAGAAAAAAAACGATTATGAGGATCTCACAGATCCAAACGGTAATGAGTTGAAAAAAAACAACAACAACAAAGACTAAGTGTTCATTTGTGATTTTGTATTTATTAGAACGATTTTTAAGTAAATAAACCGTATTTAAGTGTGTATATTGGGATTACCCTGGCTTCCGTGTTTTCACTGCAAACATATCGCCTCATGCTGTGCCAACACAGCTCTCTGCTCTCACGAGATTATTTTTTGTTTTATTCTGCCCTTTTATTTCGCGGCGTCGAGACAGTGATGCATCGATTTTCGATACGGCGTGCCAGACACGGTTTTTTTTACGTGTGTTATATTATAAACGAGAGGAATACTGCGGGACGACGTGTGGTAGGTAGGTATTAGTACGATTAGTAACAAATATTAATCTTTATTTCAACGTGTATATTATATTCATAAATAAAAGTATTACTTCAGTTATGCGAATAAGAGTCTCGAGGGGGGGGGGCAAGGCGGGAAAAAAGAGTGCTCGCATTTCGACGGGGGTAAAAGTTTAAAAAATGGCACTAATTGCCAATTAAATGTCATGTAAATAAAATCGAATTCGCCCTAAACTACGTATACGTATTTTAGTGTTGCATTATTTTTTGTTCGTAAGTTAGCGAGTAACAGATTGCCCAGGCTCGATCATAAGAAAGGATTGTTCGAGTTTCTTGACATATTGCCGACCCCGGTGCCCACCTGCGAACAGACGAGAGACACAGAGTAAGGATCAAGTGTTGGACTTTTTTTTTTTTTGAGAGGCTTCGCAAGGTGTAATACGACGACGATTCCGTAGATCGATGCGTTGAACTCACCATGAAAGGATTCGCATGGTAGGCAGAGACCGTAGGCTGCCAGGCTTTTCCCGAGAGCGGCGTCATCAGCTGACTAGATGGAATTACATCCGCGCCACCGGGCAATCCAATTCCTACCCATTGAGATTCTACGATGTTACGAAAGATTATTCAATTTTCATACTAACCAGTAATCTTCCACGGCGATATTAATCGATACCATTTTTTTCATTATTTTTTATTTATTTTTTTTTTACTGCAACTCACCATTGTTCATCGAAAATTGCGTTGTTCTAAAAGGATTCGCGGAGTTGCACAGAGGACTCTCCACTGATTGCATATTGTTATTGTTCAAAAGATTTGGAGACGGCCGCCACAGATCGCCGCTGGAAAATGGATTGGCAATTACGTGCGCCGTTTGATTGTTGCTCGCCCAGATTGAATTAGATGCTGGAAAAAGAAATAGCGAATACGCGTTAAGCGCTGCGTTTCGCAACAATTGTCGGCACCTTGAACTTTGGCTCTCTCGTTCTCGTACCATTGGCGTTGGAGTTAGTCGTTGTCCACGGTGAAGCGGGCGCGACCTTTGTAGTATCCTCTTTGAGTTGCGTCTGCTTCATCAGAGAATCCAAGTCTTTGAGCGCTGCGTATCTGTCCTCCGATGGGGCAGCGGTCACGCCGTTGTTGTAATTCGACGAATTGTAAGCTCCGAACGTTTGATTGAACGACGACGATAAGTCGGTGCCTGTAAACATCGAACGATCATTGTCTTAAATTTTTCCCGATCGTGTTTTTGTCTCCGAGATTTATTCGCTGCGCAACGACGTTACGATCTCTGCAATTTAAGTAGCGAATTAAAGGTCGGCGAGTGCAACAAATAAACTCTTACTGTTCGCGGAGTCGAAGGCAGGATTGTTGTCGAAGTTTGCGAATGATGGTTGGGGCAAAAACGGCTGCGATAATCGCGACGTCGGCATCGCCGCCTGGAAGGGATCGGGAACTTTGCTGAAATCAGCGACGAAGTCAGGCGTGAACGCGTCCACGGGCTCGGGCGGATTTTTGTTCTTCTGGCTAGGCGCTGATAGCGTCGCGAAGGTTCCTGCCTGCGGCACTCTCGGAATACTCGGCTGACTCGAGCGCGCGTTGGAAGTCTGTATCTTCTGATTGGAATTTTCATTCGCCACTGACGGATCGAGATACCATCTCTTGTGCTCGTATTTTGCGCTCATTAGATCCTTCATCTTCTGCTCGTCCTTGGTGTCCAAATTTTGTGGCAAGCTCGAATCCATCAGACCCAGCCATATCCTCTTGCAGTGCTCGTTGCCACGCTCCTTCACGAAATCTATCTCCTCCTGTGTGAAAGTTGCCATGGAAATTGATTTTACTCTGTGAGGCGGCGTCAGTCCTCTCCTGTGAATATCCAAAAAAAATTTTTAAATGTAATTATAAAATGAATTAAAATTTGTTCCTAGAGAAATAACTGCGTACAACCATTGAACTATTTACAAATTGACAATTTTAAGTTTGCAGCGCGATGTTCTAATGAGCTATCAGGGGTCCGATGGGTTCAGAGATAATGCAGACTGCGTGATGCAACGATTGAGAAATTAATTGATACCCTGAGGACTCCGGAGCTCTGCGCCCAGCCTCCATTATAGAGATACACTCGTTGAGTGCATGCGCAAAGTGAAAGGTAATAATTTAATAGCTTCGGTTTCGCATAATATTAGAAATTTTAGTGATTATTAATTCAGTGCGGATAAGTAGAAAAGTGGACGGCGGATAATTGCAGATTTTTTTTTTAATGATGCGAGTGCTGTTATTGCGCAGGATTTGCATAGATCGGTGAGAGAGTTCAACATTGAACCTTGGATCAGTGATTTAATGGACTATCGATACGAGCGATCAGAATAATCTTCCACCTTGGCTTCAGAATTTTGCCTATACATCCGCGATAATCGGCACAAAGGTATGATTCACCTCCAGCCAAAGAGTGAATCAACCGAGATATCCCCGAGCGTGCAACCAAGAAATCCGTATTATATTTTCTCCACGAGAGTGCCGCGCAAGCGAGTTTCGAAACTTCTTCTATTTTCTGACCCACATTTCTACATAGATTATTCGCCGATAGTTGAGTTAGCGCTGGTGGCAAAAAAACGGCAGTACGCCTGGGATATCGCATGCACTCGAGCGAATGATCGATTAGAAGAAACAAGTATAGCGAGAGAGGCTGCGTGCCGCGAAACAGAGAGAAGGTGGGTTGATGAAGATAGTACGGGAAAAAAAAACTATCCTCGCGTTGCCCGACACGAGTCTTCCCGTTATATTTCGATAAGGACACTCCGATAGCGCTCGGGGTTTCGACGATAGCCGAAGCAACGAAAAGGAAAAAAAAGAACCTACGTGCAGAGGGGAAGTGTCTCCGAGAATAATCGTGCCAGTTGACATTATCCGTGGGATAAACGACGAATTGCGTTGGAGGTAATAAAACGGGACAGCGGCACAGGATCGAAGTGTTATAACTGGGCAGACGTTTTCTGTTGGCTTCCAGGAAGTAAGAGGAGTAAAAAAATGTTACTTACAGCATACCAGAACAAGAGGTACAGACGAACGATCCGATAGTCATGTTGACGTAGGTGGGTCCTCGCTGCCGGCAGTCAAAGCACTCCTTGTTCGATGTCTGAGACACTAGTTCGCGCAATAACTTGAGATGTTTCTCGTCCTGCTTTCTCTTGGCGGACGCCATGATCAGCCGAGATACGTTGGTTCTCTCCTTCCCGGGGCTCTCCGCTTTCGTGTGCTCCCGATGACGAGAGACGAGACAAACACACACACACCAGCGCGCGCCCGAGTCTCGATTCTTCCTCCTCCGGTTGCGCTCGCGGAACTGAGACTCGATCCGCGACTAACGTACGACAATGCCGTCGACGCTTCGAAAGAGCGTCCCGAAAGGCATCGCTTTTGACGTCACGGCTGACACCCCCGGACTTTCCAGCAGCCTCGTAGGCAGAGGACAACGAAGTAGCGATAAAAAAAAAAATTATCTCTCGTCGACGTCACCGTTCTCTTCTTCCACCGCACGCCTCCCCGCGTAACGCGAACTAGACTAAATGGTTGTTCGAAAGAAAGAAAAATTCTTTTGCCCCATTCTACGGAACGAGCGCTGCAGCTCTGCAACTTCGATATCCCCCTCTCGTAGCCCGGAAATCGTCTGCGACGTATGCGGGTATAAATAATAAGGCTTGTATAGATATGGTAATTAGTAGCACGTTGCTGCACAGGCGCAGTAGCGACGGTCACAGAGGAATGCGTCTATATAGCCGACCAATCGAGTTAACCTGTAGACCGATGAGCTTTTTCATTCATAAAATCCTCTCCGGATTGTTCATTGAACCATCTACATTTTTTTTTTTCGTGGTGACGCTGACTCCTCTTCCGCAATCTCCCCGGATGACACGTCGAGGATTGTTTCGTGGGGTATTTCCGCTGGTATACGAAATTGATAAATGTCCGCTGTGCAAGAAAGATTCGGACGTAAATTGGTTTATCGCGCAGTTCGACGATGCGACCGCGCGCATGCGTCGTTCATCGAGCAAACGGGCCGTGGAGGGGGAATCGAGCGCTCGGTGGGGCGGTGAGGCCGAGAGACGAGAGGCGGGATTGTCACCGATCAATCGTGTTCAGGTGGTCGTGTTTGTCGCTTCAGGAAACTACGTTCCCTCCGTGTTTTGTTCGGCTCAAACGACGTTTCTACGAGTAATCCGGGACAACGCGCTAAAACTCGGCTGATCGCCCTCTCGACGACAAGCGTTTCGTTCGCTTTATGTGAATAAAAGAACCGCAGCGTTCACGAGCAGGAAGGTAAAACCCAACGCCAAGATGACCGTCATTACTAAAGCGATCGGCGAAAAGAAGCCCGCTGATAAAATGGAGCAGCCATTGGTTGTCGGCGATATTCCAGCGGTCAGTACAAATGTCATTTGCACAACATTTACATGCACAATCGTCTCTTTCCGCACGAGCCCGTGACTCACGAGCCTCGATCTTCGCACGACTCCTCGTTTCGACCCAAATGCTCGACGTTCGCGACGCAAAGGGTAGAACAATTTTTTTTTTTTTTCTTTTTCTCCGGAACAGTCTATATTTTAATCGCTTCGAAATGGCCCCGAGCATGACGTACGCGACGATTTGATGCCGGAAATAATCATCTCGTCTCATAGACACGCTATTTCGCGACTTAATAAACTAATAACAGTATTCACGACTTCACGTTCGTACTTCGTGGCAAATTAACGGTGTTTGCACGCCGACTGCGGGTTACCGTAACGGATATATTGTCTCGCGCTTTATATATATATATATGTATATACATATATATATGAAACGTACATCGAGAGCGAGACACAATACGTGTAACGAAGAAATTGGAGTAACTCGGTGCTAAAGCATTACGCATAACGGGGCGTTGTTTTGATAAACCGCACGCGTCTGTGCACACATCGCGTCCTTCTCTCGCCTCTGTTTATTCTCGGACGTTGCGGTCGTTGCGAAAACCATACGAGATAGGGGGCCCGTGTTATTGGGACGACCTGTACGTCGATTTACCGCGAAGATGCACGTCGTTGCGCACACGTACTGATAATGACAAAAAATAAAGTCTTAACGCTTTTTAAAAATGCCCTAAACGCATGAACGCGATAGACTTTCCCCCATTTTTAGGCACTCACTCCTTACACGTAAGAAGTGCCTATTACAATGACTATTTATAAAATTTTCATCCAGTCAGACGTCCGTGTCATGGTATTTCTTCGCAACTAATCAAACAACGCAGCTAAAATTTGCTACATAGTTTGGTTGTATCATTGACAAACAGCCTGGAGAGTCTCAAACCAATTAAACAAATATAAGTTTATGATTATAAACATTATAGTTAAAAACAAAAAAAAATGACCTTTTATGAATCTTTTAGTTGGTCGGACGTCCGTGTCATGCTTCATCTTCGATACGGATGAACGAATTTCACTGTACCTGGCGGCGTTACTTTCTGAATACTGTTAACATGAAGCCCTGAAAATTTTAAACCATTTATTTATTATTATTTTTTCGTGATGTTGACGCACGGGGACTGATTTGATATGAATTTTTTATAAATGTTTGCAGGTCGATGTGACCGGCGATCCGGAGGCTCAGAATCCGCCGCCGAACCGCGGCTACGAGTACTTGAACGGAAGGGCGAAGGATCAAGTATTTATACTTCGAAGACCAAATATTCGGGCGAACTCCTTGACTCTCTACTGCCTTCTCTTCACCGCTATACTGGGAATGAGCATCGGTGTCATCGGTGGACTCTACATATACAGGCATTACGCCCGCGATCAGATGCACAGATTCCGCACCGGATGGTACAGCATTCCTTACGAAGGGGCAAACAGATCGCCGATCGACAGAGACGGTCTTCTCGCCGGGTCTCAGGCTTACGCGAATCACTTCAAGTCCAACAGTCTCTCGTCGGACAAGGGCATCGATCTTGCTCTGGACAACTTCTTCAAGGAACGCTTCGAGATCGATCTCGAGAACGAGCACTACGAAGAGATTGACGTGCCCGACTTCCGAGGCGGTCGTCAGGGTCGTTTCATTCACGACTTTAACAACGTTAGTATTGAAACAGAAAACATATAGGGGAGAGCGGGGCAAAATGGGGCAACGGGGCAAAACGGGGTTTTTGGGCAGAACTAAATTTTTCAATAATTTTTGGATCGGACAAGGTGGCAGAACTGGGCAGAAAAGCCTGATGTAGCCGATAGGGCGAATTTGGACATCCAAAAATTATTGGAAAATTTAGTTTTGCCCAAAAACCCCGTTTTGCCCCGTTGCCCCTTTTCCCCCGCTATACCCTATATACACTGAAAAAAAAGATCATTTATGCAAAAACTGTGACACTTGCGGTCTGCCATTGACATATGTAGTCAGTGTAATTATTATATTCATTGTAACAATTATATATCACAATGAACCAATGTCTATGAAATTTATGAGAAGATATGTAATAATTTTATAATCATGCGTCGTTATGTCAAGCAAAATAGACTTGAAATAACAACGTATGTCCATGGCAGCCCGCAAGTGTCACTGTTCTTGAGTCAATGATATTTTTTTCAGTGTATTAAAACGTTTTGTAGATTCGAGCTATCCTAACAGAGCGCTCCTCGGATGGTATTGGAGGCGTCGAGTCGAGTATAGAACGGAATTCTGATTGTTTAATTATCGTCGTGCGAGTAAACAAAAATAAAATGCTGACCGGAAGTACTTTCGTGCACTGGGCTCGACTTTACACGGTCTGGAAAGGAATATTGGATGAATTTGATAGAAGAAAATTGAATTAAGAAATTTAGAAAAGTTCTCGTATTTTTATTCAAGTTAATTTAATTTACCTTCAGTAGATATCACTCCAGACCGTGCCGACGCGTGCTTGACCCTTCATGCTGCGCACTTTATTGAATCAAGAAAGTTAACGCCGCCGGTCGAGAATCGGCGGCCAAAAGGCATTTGGAAATGATTTCACTAATTATTTAATTCAGCATTTGGCTGGATGCGAGATAAATATGAATATTAGGAGTTGCGTTCGGAACGAAGTCAGTCTCGACGAATTTAACAATATTTAGAATTTCTCACTTCTTCTTGCTGCTGGTAATGAGGGAACCCTAGGTCGTTCTGTTACAATATATATCTAATCTTTTTTAAAAGAAACTGAAAAAATTTAAACATGTACTGCATATTGTAAGATCATCAATTATGTTTAAACCCCTTATGTTTAACTGGGAATTTGTTCGTCATTTCAGAATCTCACCGGTATCATCGACATCGACGGACACTGCTGCTTCGTGATGCCACTCAATCGCCAGCGAGTCCTCCCGCCCAAGAGCATGTACGATCTTCTCAACAAGATGTACAACGGCTATTACGAGGTCAACACCGAAGTTGTGAGGGAAACCATGCGAGCAATATTCCCACCGATCAACGATCGATCCAGCGTGGGCGTTTATATCGGCAAGGAGTGCAAGCACATGCCGATTTATCGGTTGGAGAAAGTTAATTACACAGGTCAGTTGTCCAGGAACGGTCCAGCTTTACCTTACGTCTTACCCTCGAGGAAAATAAATTAAAATTTGATTGTTTTGTTTTCTGCAAACAGGTATCGAGAAACGTAGCGTTTCGGACGGTGTCTACGGACAATTCGCAGGGGAGAATATCGTTGAGTTGCACATTCGCAACTTCGACGATGTGATTAATGAAAAGTAAGATTAGATCACACCAGGTGGAGATCAGGCGGAGATCCACAGAAGAAGAGAAAAATCCCACTCCCTAAAAAAAAATCTTCAAAATCCTATCTTTCTGAATCCCAGAAGATTTGGTAGACACACTAGCACATTCTCGTGCCAATCATGAGATTCTATTATCCTCCCTTCCCTCTTTCTCGCAAAAACAATCGAGATTAAGCTCGAATCTATTTATCACGCGTCTGATACGTATTCCGGATTCGAGAGGCGGTGTCGTTAAATCGTGGGAGACAACACGGCGAAAGGCGCTGTAGCGTATTTGAAGCGACTACTGAGAATGGAAAGGACACTACTGGCATTTGGAGCGATAAGATAATGGTCTCGTTGACGCGGTTCGTCAAGCTGCGAAGATAAACCAGCTGCATTTAAAAAACATAACATCTGACGTTTTGAGTCAATTGATGACTTTTCATTTCTGGCAATCTGCGATAGCGTTCGCGAGATTTTACGTGTTTCTTGTACCGTGAGGATTACAAAGCGTTCAAACAAAAAATATTAGCTAAGTTCTGAGCGTCCGACGATGACCGAGGGAAGTGAGAGCGCGGCTTGAGAAATAATGTTTTAATTAAGGAGCGAAAAATGATCTTTTTCTTCATTGATTTGATTTACTTGATGGAGGATGTTTTCTGTTTTTGTAAAAGGTTTATCTTTTGGGCTTTTACGAATTTATCGTGAATTTTGATTTACGATGCCCTCTCTCTCGTCGCTACGAATTTGTATATATTGCATCATGAGATTTATGAATACACGCGATGTGATCGATCGATTAACTATCGTCCGTTTTGTGTACACGATACTGATTTATAGTGCGGGTGTTGGGAAGGGCAATATCCAGAAGTGCCAACGCGTTTGATTAAACGGGAAGGGGGGAAACGGAGAGAACGATAGATTCACCGTGTAACATCCTGTGCGTCGGACGTAAAGATAACGGCTGGAAATCAGGAAGAAGAGCGCGAGTCCGGAAAGCGACGCGATAACAGAAAATAAATGTCTATAGACTCTGATACTCCATCTGTCTTGCTCACCAAAGCCCCCATATCGAAATATTACAAATATAACGTATATTATATAAATATTATAGAAACTGTTTTCAGGCGATGTTAAATGGATATTATAAACCAGGTGAAAGTAATTACGACAAAAAAAAATTCATGTGGGTGTAAAGGAGCGTGAGCGCGAGATCATAAAAATATATCAATTGTATCAATAATATCACGGGTGTTCCCTGTAAACAATAACATAATTAATCGTGGTAATCGAAACGAGTCGCTCGGAGTGTGCGAAATCGTCCGACAATCTTATATTAATACGAGTTTAATTTCGGGCGAGTCTTTTCATGTAAAGTATGGAAGGGAATTCGTGGCAATTATCGGGGAGGTATCGATTCGTTAGTTTTTAACTCATCAAAAGACTGGGGTTACGAAGATTTTCCTTTCGTTTTTCTTCGCATTTTTTTTATTAACAATATTAAAGTATGCATTCGAGTGCTCGTTCGATTTCACGTGATTGCCCCTTGCGTATCTGCGAGACACACAAAGTTCCCCGTTAGCGTCAATTGAAAATTACTGTTTCTATTGTCCAACAATATTCGTTAATTATTTTACGATAATATAATGTCGAAATGTTGTGTAAATCCGCAATGTGAGAACAAATAAACGATACGTAAATGTATACGGTGTTTTTTTTTTCTTATGTCTTCGTTGCCGACCATCCAACGAATTCGCAATATCGTGCGTTCGAGAAGATTAATGAAGGTAATAAAATATTGTTCGGAGAGCCAGCGACCTTAAGTGTCAAGTGACGGTCGTGTGCGTCACGTCAATTATCGCCTTTTGCCTGAGGGTGTACAGCTTCTTTACCCATTTGTCGAAACGTCCTTCGTGATCCATCATTAGCTGTAAATAAAATTGCAATTCAATGCATCAATCAATCTCTCACTTGTGTCTTGTCGACAATCGTTCAAAAAATTATGAAGACAACAAATTTCCATCCGACTTACTCAGTGAATTATCGATTGCTAATTAATAATCCTATTCATCTACAAAATTTTATAGAACACAGTATTGATTACCGAAGTGTGAAATATGCTTTCCACGACATTGCTGGGAGTTCGGACGGCCGGAGCTTGAATAGTTTCAGCCGAAACGTCGATTACCACATTCCTAAATTTGCTATCTTTGGTAGATGCCGACGAAGTGAACGGCTTCGGAGCAAAGCTCTCGGAGTTTATTTCTTCGAGAACGCTTTCCTTTATCCTCGGCTCGATGGAGAATTCGTCTGAAACGAGAAATGGAGTAATCAATCGAACTACAGAAATTTCATTATCGCAGTTGTTATTCACCTTTAGAAAAGAGACCAAGATTTTTTTCGTTCATGGGTTTGGCACTGGATTGAGCGCTGCTTGATCTGCTGGTAGACTTTTCTCTGGAGGGTGACCTTCCCTTTCGCTTGCTTCTCTCGGGAGACAGAGATTTCGACTTCTTAGACCGATATCTACGCTTGTCCTTGTCCCTGGAATTTCCTCTTGACGATTTGTAGCTCTTCGAAGCTTTCTCCCTGTCCCTGCTTTTGGATCGCGAGCGACGATGCCTCTTGGATTTTGAATGCTTTGACGAACGTTTTTTGTACGAGGAACTGTCGCTGGATTCCGAACTGCTAGACCTGAAAGGCAAAATTGTTATGACAAAAAGAAATCGATCATTTGTAAGATTGAGTTGATTCGAGTAAATGTTTGGGTGCTTCCTTCAATGCAGTTGTACTTGTTCTGTTCTACTAAATTTAGAAATGTTCAAGATGTATCCGCAGCTACACATGTATACGTAGCTGAAATAGGTGTTCTTATATTCCCTTCGGCTCACAGTTCTGGGTTTTGTTTTGGAACAAATCTGCTCTAATAAGCGTTCTTTCCGGTTGGCAATTACACAGAACTACCAGGGTCAGTTCAGAAGCTACTTTGGACAACATAGCATGAGAGAGAGTGCTGTCCTGGTGCGAGTGCCGGAGGGAGACGCTGGTTACCTGTCTAAACACACCCATAGCAGTGGACTGTCATAAATAAAAGAATGCATAACTGAGCAGATCTGCATTCAAGAAGACACCCTGCGAGATGTATCCGCATGTATACACAGCTAAAATAGGCGTTCTTATATCCCAGTCTGCTCTCCGTCCAGAATGTAGTTTTGACACAAATCAGCTTTGATAAACGTTGTTTTACTATAAAAACGGACGAAATGTATTCCGCGGAAAAAATCGAATGTACCATGGGCAATTAAAAAAACCCACTAGCAGTGGAAAATCGTAAATAAAAGAACGTATACTTGAACAGAACTTCATTCAAGAATGCACCCGTTGTGTTACTTTCTGGCCGTTTTACCTCGATCTTCTGTAATGTTTCCTTCTGTGTCTGTTACTCCGATCGGAGTCCGAGTCACTCGAGTACCTCGCCATTTTTTCGTCGAGATATTAATTTTCAGTGTTCAATTAATGTACACGATATCATCGTTGAAGCACCTTTCGCGCTTGATAGACGACAGTGATTTTAGATTCTTCTTCTCGCTTTTGGTTTTACGGCGATAGGCCAAGTACCAAACCGATTATAGGTTATTAGTGTTATTACATTTGTGGCGATACGTCCAGGTTTGACAGGACCGAAAATCCCTATACAGCCGCTAGTAGAGCCAACCCGACGAACGGAAACTAGGCAATGATACGCGATATTTTTTGTTCCTTTCTTATCAAAGTTCAGAGCGATAACACGCGCTCGTATATCTCTTTATGGGTCAATAGGTGATAGAGTATACGATTGGGTTAATAACTGACCCATTTTTGTTTCATTTTTTCCCTCGTGAATCGTTTATCATCTTCCGATAGAGCGGCCGATAAAATCACAATATAATAAGTACTTTTGGCATAGGAGTAGCTACAGTTATAGTGATATTCTCTGTAACTATAGCTACTCCAAACTTTATCTACTGTACGAAGAACGTCTCGATATTATTGTTGTTGTTGTTATCATATATATAGAAATACTTAGGAAATGAACGTCCCAAAGTTTCCGCCGCGATTATCTGCTTGTTTTATTCAATAAAATTGACCTTTGCCAGTTGTTGGCGAACTGTAACTTTCCATTCTTTACTTTATACCCTACCGAGACAAAACAAAACAAAAAAACCTGTGGATCCTTCTTTTCTGTGACGAGTAGCTGCATATTTATTCAGGACGGTCTTTTTAGAGCGCTCACTCTACATTTGTCAGATTTTACACGTACGGCGCGGTTATACATTGTGAATAAGCGATGAATGTTACGCAGCGTTGGACGCTTCAATCTATAGTCCGTGGGCAGTAGTTAGGGACGCGCTTGGTCAGCCGAGCAAACTAGTAAGTCCACCGGCGGGGGAGGGAAAGACTTCGCATAAAAAATCGAATGCTCTAGGGCACGTAAATCTGCTCTCGCTGATCGTACAAAAAAATAACTGAGCTTTTGTCGAGCGATATCTCGAGAAGTAATTCTCAATTTTTCACTTTTTCAAAAAGAACTAAAAATTTGTATACAAAGAATTAAAAATTTGTATAAAAAGAACTGAACATTTGTATAAAAAGTACTAACAATTTTTATAAAAAGAACTAAAAATGTTTATAAAAAGAACTAAGAATCTTAATAAAAATGAATAAAAATAAATAAAAAAAACTTAGAGAAATGGATTTTGCAAAGCGGATTTTAGGAGTGCAAAATATGCATTTTCACTATCTCGTCGATCCCACAAAGTCATCCTCCAGTCTTTGTAGACTTTAGAGACACCCCCTACCGCACTGGTAATCCCGTCGAAAAAATGTAAATATCCGATGGAAGGGCGGCAAGTCAGGTGGACCACGATAGATGTAGCGCAAAGGTTTCGAGTAGACAGAGAAAGAGGCGAGGGTGGTCGCGCAGGATAGAAAGCTGGAGCGTAGCTCGGGTATGGGATGATTTCGCGTCGCCGTACGACGTGGGGGCTTCGTCTCCTCGGCGTCGGTGGTAGAGGCAGTCGACGTGCCGGCAGCGAACCCGATGCGCGTACGCGCCGTTCGTTCTTCGCGAACAGCTGCGCGCTTCGCGAGGGAACGCGAACACGCTAAGAGCGTGCTCAAGATTCGGGACAAAAAATACGTAAAAAAATAAACAAACATACAACTAAACGGATCAATAAAAATAGCACTGTACAAAAAGTATAAAAAATAAACATATAAATAAACAAGTAAAAATTAAAAAAAAACACACACACACAAAAAAACAAAAAGTTGAGAAAATCGCGTTCGTTTTGTAGAGCGAAAGCAAGAGAGGAGCGCGTATCAGCAGCCTCACGGTGCCTCGCTCACGTGTCTCGCGCCTTTGATCTTCGCCGAGTAATAAAAGCATCGCGGAGACCGAGATAAAAAAAAGATCGCGTGATAAATCACCACGGTCTCAAAAAAACAAACCAAAAAAAAACGATGTAAAAAAAGTTTACAACTAGAAATAAAAATAAAAAAGTGGAAACAAGTGCAATTCAATACAATTCAAGCCAGTGACCTTAGGCGGTGTCCGGTGGAGGTGAGAAAAATAAATCGAGTTTGGAAAAGTGTTTGGTGTAGGCCCGCGATCGAAAGTTCGGTAAAAGTTGAGGGGGTCGGTAAGGGGTGAGGGCTCGCTGGATCGGCCGTCGAGGAGTTCTCGCTCGTCCGCCTCCCGGCCGGCCGGAACGCGGAGACTCGAGTTCTCGTACGTGGGCTCGGAGAACGTGCCGGCCCGACGAGGGTCGAAGTCTCGAGCCCTCTCGGCCTCCTTTCCTTTTATTTTTTTTTTACACAGTTGTTTTCCTCCTCGTTGCCGCAGTAGAATATTTATTATCACCCGCGACGCCGAGCCGCACTCTCGTAGTCGGAGAGCAACACGTGCAGCGGGATTTACTCGCGAAATCGCCTCGGCTCGGATTTCGCTCCGAAAACTGGTGTGGGAAATCCGTTCCAGCTGATTCACGCGTGCGAGTTCTCACAGACTGGGATATCACGTTCGCGGAAAAACTCGAGGGATCGAATAACTATCCGACTCGTTGAATATACGAACGGAGGCCGCTTTCGAGCTCTATCGAGAAAGGAGTAGATCGAGCGCGCCGGGTTTGAGGAAGAGTCACGAGCGAGAGAGCCTGAAAGCCGAATCGTCGCTCCCCGTGTGAGAAAGGGGTGAGGGGGTGGGGGGAGTGGTGAAAGCGACGAGTGAGCGGGAACGCAGAGGGGAAGTGAATGGAATGCGTATCTTGGCCCGACGTCGAACGACCTCGGCCAAAGGATGAGGGGAAAATCTACCGTACGAGTGTGCGAGACCTATGGCCTTTGGAAACTTCACCTATAGGTGAGATTCAATTATGAGGGATTCATTTGAGAGATTAATTAGCGTGAACAGTCTCGCCGTCGAACATAAAAGCTCGCGAATGTCTCGCTCATTTATGTACCGTATATATATATTCAGAGACACATATATACACATATACGTATATGTATGTATATGTACAGAGTACACAGAGCGCGATTATCATAATGAACCGCGACAGGAATAAATTTTATCGGAAAGAAGAAAGATTTTATCTTACCTCTATTTTTCGTAGTTACTTGAGGTGAATTATCGATGAGATTCTGGTTGTGATTTCGAGAGCAGACTCGGAATAGCCGACGGGACTCGTTCGTTCTGCAAGAAATTTTTATTTATTTATTCTATCGTTTTTTGTTGTTCTTTTTTTCGTAAGTATAGTTATAACAAGTTTGAGGTTTCTTCCGGAATACGAAGTTATGGATCTGGCCCTGACACACTGCGAGCATAAAACCAGTGTCGCGAAACTGTCGGGGTTGCGCGCGAATCGATCAGCGACTGTACTGCGACGAGTATAAACGAAATTGAATTTTAAATCATCGGCGCGAGTTACCGCGGGTAATTTAACTCTCGAGTGGATACTCGCGAGTGGCCGTCGCGGCTCGTAAGTCGCAGAAGCTCTTTCTCTCGGGAGTGGCACTAAAGGCTCCTTCCTCTTTCACCGCACCGACTAAAGAGCCACGAGGATATTTCGTCCCGGAGTCTGACTCGGCGAACATTTACTGGCACATCTCTTTAACTTTACGACACTCTTGCTTTCTATAGGAAGTCGGTGAGGGTTCCTCGTGGACTCTTCATCGCAGCAGCCAAAGCTCCGGTCTGGATAGGGGAGGGCGAAGGAATGACGACCGTAGAGGGGAAAAACTCGATGTCTTAGTTGTACAGTGACGTTCCGATGAAAAATATCTTCGGTACGAAGTTTGGGACGATCAGCAAATACCACACGGAGAAAAAAAAAAAAATAGTTGGGCCACAAGAATTTTGTTACCATAACTTATTTACCGGGTTAACATAGGGACAACAAAATATTTTGTTGTGGCAGCAAATATTTTGCTGTAGCAGCTAAATATTTTTGCTGCCACAACAATAAATTGTTAACGATCTACATTTTGTTAGAGAAACAGAACTATTTTTCTCCGTACAGCGTGTTAGGCTATACAATTGTTATTTTCGTTAAATTTGAATAACTATTGACAGCGGTGGAAAAACAAGTTCATCGGGACGATGTTTGTCGCAGCACTCTGGTACACCAAATATTTTTTTCTTCATTTAATAATAATAACAAAACAGGTATTAGTAAAAATTTAGATTTTATCTAAAACTACTCTAGAAATCAGTTATTGATCAAAGACAAGTCTGAAATAATGGAAAAATACATGTTTGTTTTACCAACAAATGTCTATCAACATTTTCACTCCTATCGGAACATAATATTACTATTGAAGGTGAAATAAGAGTGCTCCGTTGTTACTCATGTGCCGGGATCAGAGCTGGGCAGTACTTGAAGCACCGGGTGTGTGTTTGGTACTTCACGTACGTACTTGAAGTATTCAACTGCTTTGTAGTACTTCAAGTGCTTTTTTAAATTCAAGTACCAAGTACAAGTACTTTTTGACTACCTGCTCGGATTACGAATATTCGATGAGTAGCGCGTCATCCTGTTTCTGTTAATGATTATCTGTCTAAACTTTTCCATAAGTATTTCCTTAACGAGCATTTATTTTTGAAAATTCTATTCAAAAATCCCTTTTCGTTTTCTGTTTATAAAAAAAAGTATCTAGAAAAATTCTATTAAAAAAATGTTGGGACCCTTCTTGCTTTTTTAATACATTTTTTGTATTTTTTTTTTATTAAAATAAAAAAGTGAAAAATAGATTAAAAATAACCTCAAAACGACGAATTACGAACATTTCTGTTAGCGTTTTTTTTTCAATAAATTATAAACATTTTTTAACGTTACGAAAAAAATGCAAAGTAATTGTCACACGACTTCCTCATTTATTACAATATAGCGTACAGCTTCCTTTACCAAGAAGCCAAAGTCAATGACCGAAGTTTCTCATAGAGAAAGTTCTGCCCAAAATCGTAATAAATAAGGTAGCCACGTGCAAATTACTTTCAACCATTTTTACAACCCAGATAACACTACGAACCTAATCCGCTTAGGTTCGTACTTACCCAACGAAAAGTACTAGGGAAATACCTCAAGTACTTGCGACACTTTGTACTTTGTACTCGAAGTATCTTTTGGTACTTTGCCCAGCTTTAGTCGAGATACCTTATCTGCCAACCAAAAAATTGTAAGTTACGGCAATTCTTATCAGAATAAATAAGAATAAAAAAAGGAATAAAAAATAATAAAAAATGATAAAAAGGGGAAAATCGTTCTGTTTTGAGGTACGTAACAAGACGATTCGAAGGCTCACCTTGTCATCGCTCTGAATTCTTTACATTCGGCCTGGCCGGCATCGACCGTCACGGGCCGATATTCGTCCACCCTTTCCAATCTCTTCGGTTCTTTCTATTCCCTTCGCAGCGGGTAAAAGTTTGACGCAGGATCTAACGGCTCGTCTGGTCCCAATGGCGAAGGGATCCGAGGGATGTTTCCCCTCCGCATGCATGTTACAAGTATTGTACAGCAGCGATAAGCGAACATGCCACATCGTTCGTTTCGAATCAGTTTCTACCAGATGTTTACCCTCGACTGAGACGGGCACACACTGTTGATGCTATTCCGCTCGTTCTGCAGTTGGCAGCATCGCGAGAGCATCAACCGTGGAAGAGTGGAGAGCAGGAGAGATCAAGAGCGAGAGAGCGCCCGGCCACATTGTCACGCAAAGTAAACAGCACCGGTTTCTGACCCTGACCCAGTTTATGACACCCTGTGCTATACACCCTCCCCTTTTTTGTATACCCACATATTGTACATATATTTTCGCGACTTTCTAAAACTTGCGTTGCTGAAATCCACGCGTTGCCTGCCAGCTCCAAGAATTTTCATTACTCCGAGCGTGTGAAACTGTAGGGGAGAGCGGGGCAAAATGGGGCAACGGGGCAAAACGAGGTTTTTGGGCAAAACTAAATTTTCCAATCATTTTTGGATCGGACAAGGTGGCAAAACTG
>JAPYZD010001110.1:0-38091 GCA_030522725.1 Ichneumoninae sp. B BG-2022a | reverse complement strand
AAATCACTTCTGCACTCGCGAATCACATTTGGTTTCGGCGAATTGGTATTTTTGAAAACTCAGCTATGAGGTGATTGTATGGCCATAAGGTGATGTCTACAATGTTGCTCACTTCATATCCGATGCGTCCGATCATGCGCAGCGTTGCGCAGCCGTTTGTTACAATTGACCCGTGTTACTTTTGTCCCCGGTCTCCCCTATGCCTGACACTCTTATCTCTCGAGAGGCCTCCGAGACTCGAGGGGCCAACGGTCTCTTGTTATTTTCCAGCGTGACGAACGAACTTCCCAGACGCGATGGAAAAAAATGAAATCGGATATTGCTTCTTTGACGAATTGAGATTTAACATGTGTGTATCTATTTTTGTATTGAAAAATGTATATTGCTATAATCGTGTAATTGCTAATTTCCGGGTAAATTTGTCTCGTCCTCCAAGCTGCGCCGAGGTTATCAGCGACGTTTTCAAACACTCGAAACGATAGTTGCTCGAGTGCCTCGGCTTGGGGAAAAAACGTTGAGTGATAACGGTCCTGATTAATATCGGGACGTGGTTGACGATGGAATGCCGCTGATCGGTCAAGTGCGAGTTACAATTTGTTTCTACGATACTTCGCGATCGGCGCTGACAGTATAACGAAGATTAGATTTCGATAATAAAGCCCTGCGCGCGCATTCGCGGATTACATCGCGCACGGACTTATCGGGATTTCGCGAATGTCCATGGATTCACCGTTCGGCCACTTCCGGTCTTCTGAGTAATCGAGCGATCGCTCCATGAGGCCGTGGTCGAGATACGCTCTATCGACCGTTGGACTGCGGACTGCTCGAGAGCCGGCGCTGAGCCAAATACCTGCGACCATCCCGATGAATCAAGCCGTGGGATTCACTATCGGTGAAGTGAAAAATAAATAGAAAAAATTCTTCGTCCGCCGATAACGTCATATCTGTGTGTGTATTTCCACGAAACAAAATAATCAACTAGGCGCCGGCTATCAATTTTTATGTTTTTTTTTTCTTCAAAATACCTTCTCCGTAGAATATTTCGCAGTATATGTATAAAAATGTACTTTATTCTTTTTTTTTTACTAAAGTACCTTCTCAGTAGAATATTTAGCGGAATGAATTTTATAAAATCTTCGGTCGGTGTATTTCCACAAAAATAAATATTCGACAGCCAATTTTTCCGTGAAACGACACCGATTCGATGTATTTCCACGAGACCAAAAATCAGCGCCAGCGGCCAATTTTTTATTTTTTGAAAAATACCTTTTCTGTAGAATATTTCGCGGAATATGTATATGTTCAGTACACTTTCACCTGCAAATTTTTACATCCCGCCGACGAATCGATCCATGGAATTTGCTGCAGGTGAAGTGAAAAATCAATTAAAGAAATTATTCGTCCGCCGATAACGTTACATCGCTGTATTTTCTCGAAACAAAATACTCGCCTTGGGGCCGCCTGTAAATTTTTAGTAGTAGTAGTACAAGAATTTTATTGGCCAGAATGTTTACACGAGAAAGCGGATATTTACAAATGTTTCGTTTGTGTTTTCCCTTGCCCAATGGGCAACCCGACCGGAGTCCTTTAGCCCGTGTAGCTCCTACTTGTTTGCTTGTGAGCCTTTATTTGAGGGGAAGAGTGTGAGCGCAACGATGTTGTACATGTCTTATTTTAGGACAATTATCACGTACGGCTTCCTTGTTCGACGAGGACCTAGAACTCGCCAAGATCCAACCTTCGAACGATTCGAATAACAAGTTGATGTGCTAAAGAAAAACCGTGCATTTAAGGGTTTTTTTTAGCCGTATATCCATTTTTATTCACACTCATTTAATTAATTACTTCATTTTTATCCGTGATTTCTCGACAGAATTTTTTTTTGTACGTTTCCACCTGCAAATTTAAAAACTCCGCGCTTCACACAATTATAACGGACGTGAGAGCGGTAAAAAAATTTACATTAGGATTGGAGATGTGGACGCGGGGCGAGATCGTCCTTCTCGTTTTGCTCGTGTTCCCGCTGGTCGGAATCGTCGGTGTTGGGAAACGCTTTATTTTTCGGCCCGCGACCTTCGCGCGAGCAACAGGTGCAACGCTCTGTGGCCCGTGCCGCGGCTGTTCGCTCCTCTCGTCTATCGGAGGTGTGTTTGGGCGGCGTCGGGGCCACGGGGGTCCACGGGAAACAAAACAGCAGACAATCGTAGCGTCAAGAGAAATCCCTCAAATCGATACAACATTCGACATTAATATCAATAACTTTTATTACCAATCGACATTTTCAAAATCCTATAAAAAAATAAAAATAAACATTTTTATTTATTTATAAATCTCGAAATATCGAAGGTTCTTGCGGTCGCTTAACGTGTGTCAGCCTTGAACAATTCTCGACCGCCGATGTCGCCAGACGAGCGTGAAAACAACCCGATGAGTATAATCAAGAGACGCGGCAGCGTCTCGACGCCCAATACTTAAAAAAAGATTTTTTAAACCAGTTGAACGAGACAACACCAAGTATATATCTACTTAGCGAAATAAAATTTGTTGTGAATTTTTTGAAAATTGAAATATCTCATGCCGACGATAATTACGATAAATCGATTACACCTTGTGTACCGAAGGTAATACGATGCGATAATAAGGATGATTAATTGATGCGCGATGTTGAAAATGTTATTTATAGGTAACCGAGTTGAGCGTGTTCGATGATCGATCGTCTTCCACGGCCATCATCGCACGCGCGCACTCGCGCCTCGTTTTAGACTCCGGACTCCAGACTGTCTGACACGGTAACCCGGCGTCGTCGTCCTCGGCGTCGCACTCGGTTAGCCAATAACACGGAAACCTTATCGGTGCGTCCCACGGCCCTCGTTTCTTATAGTCTTCTCTCTCGCTCTGTCGACTCTCCCTCTCGGTATCCTCTTCTCACTTTTCTGGTATGCTAAATCGCATTCGCCTCGATGTCGCGGCTCAATTCCCCCCACCGGAGCGGCTCCTCTTGTTATTATTTCCGCTTTTTGGCCTACAGTGGGCCTAAATTGCGGCTCGCTGCAGCTGGCGATCTGCCAATTTTTTTTATTGATTTTTTTTATTTTCATTTTTCGTATTTTCGTTTGACTTTCAAAGTTTTCCTTTCGAGCGACAATTTTTTTTCCTTGCGCGTAAAAAAAAAGAAACAAAAACAGTGACTGTCTGATTTTTACCGGAAAGTAATTTTGACCCGCATGGGAACCGTTTTTTTACCGGGTTGTGTGAAACTCGTTCAGTTCCCTCATTTAGCTGTTTCGCCGAATAATGAGGCCCCCCGAAGCCAACGATACGGATCGAGGCTGACGAGGTCATTCGCCTTCTCGAAATCCGAACTCACGATTTTTTTGACGCGAGGACTGACCCTCGACTACCGGTGATACCTTGACGCTGTTACCCGCCCAGTATTTCGCGAGGGTCGGGAAAGACTCGGAACAAAGCATCGCCCGGTCGCGTCGCCGCCGACGGGCCTTGACCGCTTCGCCGACCTTCGAAGCATTAAATTCTCATTCTGTTCAATATTTCACTTATTCCGTACCATCTGCGAGTCTCCAGCCTCTCGTATTGTACATTCGTCTTATTCCAGATCGACAATGATGACCTCCGTATCGCATTATTTTGTTCTGTAACAACATGTCATTAATTTACTTGCAAATTTCCATACGTTTTGCCGCACAATTTTTTTTAGTATATTCTGAAAATTGAATTTATTTGTTGGAAACCAAGAATTCGCTCGTTTAACGGCGTGTTGTGTCATCGTGACCGGAAGCGTTGGCCCGCCGTCGTCCTGCCAGAGGGGTTGGCCAGGCCCGGCACATCCTATCCCATTTTTATCATAATTTTCACTGACCGTCAATGATATCCTGTTCTTCAACAACTTACCATAAATTCCCTCGCGAATTTCCATACGTTTTACCGCTCAATGTTTTTAGTGTATTCTGAAAATTCAATGTATTTCTCGCAAGCCAAGAATTCGCTCGTTTAACGCCGTGTTGTGTCATCGTGACCGGAAGCGTTGGCCCGCCGTCCTCCGGAGGGGGTTGGCCGGGTCCGGCGGCCAGATCTCTCAGCTTCAGCAACGTCAGCGGCAACGGCGACGGCGGCATAACACAGCGGCCTAGAGACCAAGATGAAATTCGAGCTTCCGCGAAACGCCGTAAACCCGTTTATCGCGGCTGGACCCGACGAGCCGGGCAATACACGCTTCCAAATTACTTCGAGTGAAGAGTTCCCGAGACTGCTATAAGCTTTCCCCGGTTCCTCTCGTTGTGGTCTTCGTACGTTGGAGCGAGGGAGGACGCGCTGTCCGCACTCCCCCGTCCCGTTTCCACTCCTCTTTCGTTTCTCTCTGCCCACACCGCGTACAGAAATATACCGCTACACTATAGGCGAAAACGCCGAGGGGAGGGTAAACCGTCTCGGAAGACTCGCGGCAACCGGAGAGCGGGACGGCGATGAGGAACGTTGATGATGCCGCTATTGCTGCTGCTGATGCTGTTTCGCTGGATTGCCTTCGTGTTTTGTGTTTCTCTCGTTTCTGAGAGTCCGTAAACGCAAGCACACGCGCATCCGACCGCTAATTCGGCACCTCTCGACGCCACCCCGTTTTCTCGTTGGGCGCGGGAGAGCGCGAGGAACGACCGTATTCAGTTCGCTCGAGCACGGCGTAGGAAGAGGAAACGTGAAACTATGAGCCGCCCAAAACGAGACGACGCTCCGGAGAGCGCATAGTCGTATTCCCCCTGATGATACTCCACGAAATCGTCAAACGTAGCGAGAACAAAACATAAACGGCTGGACGGACGGAGGAGCCGAGCGCCACGGAGCTTATTTTCAGGGATGACTGCTCGCATATAGTAGCATCAGCGAGAGATACGTTTATCCAACGGAAACTAACGGGCTTACAGTGAACCCTCATCTACTGGATTAATTTAAGTTTCGGACGGATTAATTTTAAGTCTCACGTATTTAATTATTATCTCGGTTTATCCTCGGATCGTTGATGATTGTTGTCGGGGTCGCGAGCAGAATTGCAAGTATGCGGATAATGTCGAGATGCGACAAATTGTGTAATAAGGTTTTTTACAGGGAAAAGTGTTCGGGATTGATTATTCGGGTCATGTGGGAAGAGAACGATCCTCGAAAAAAATATATTATCGCCTGAGAGAAAAGTATATTTTTTTCAATTACATGTTTCTTCAATAGTCGATGTAACATATTTCCCTGCTATGAAGTTACAATTTACTGAAATAAAATCATAAAATCATAACCTCTTTGAACCACAAAAATTCGACTTCAATAAACAGTATTGCATGGATGGTACTTCGTGCAAGAAGAGAAGATTCTTCGAAAAAAAATTAATTATCGCCTGAGAAAAATTAAAATTTTACATGATTACATTTTTCTATTAAATGTTTCTTCAGTAGTCGATGTAACGTATGATTACTCTGCTACGAGGATACAATTTAATAATAAATTTTAATCAAACGTAGTATCTCCTTGAACGAGAAAAACCGATTTAATTAAACAATATTGCATGAAGTGGTTCATGCGGGGAGAGAAGAATCTTCGAAAAAAAATGTAGTTACCGTCTGAGAAAAATTGACATTTTACTTGATTACACTTTTCAATTAAATGTTTCTTCGATAGTCGATGTCACATATTTCTCCGCCACGAGGATACAAATCAATGAAAAAAATAAATATAAATTTTAATCAAACGTAGTGCTCCCTTAAAGCACAAAAATGTAATTTAATTAAAAAGTTTAACATCCCCTTACCAAAGAAGAAATTATAGGGCGACTATTAATATTACGAAAAATACATTAAATTGATTTCGGTTATATTTCTTTTAGCCGTAAATATCCCGAGACGACGTTGCAATTTTTTGCACTATTCTTTCCTCCCTCTCCGACATGAATCCGCCGATGATCGAGCGCATGTGACAACATTCCGCGTAACGTACGAAATTTAGCGACAGAGTAATTTCGACAGGGAACCCTGAAAGTCCGGCGAGGGAGTGAGAGGGATGAAAGCTCAGTCGGTGAGGACAAAGCGTTGCGCGGAGCTTTGCATGGAAAGTTGTTCCCGCAGCGAAGAGAACTGATATTGCAGACGACGATGCCTTCCGTTTCACGAGTATAACCGCCGAACGAACGGAGATGGAGAGGAGAGGAGGGACAAACTTTGCGCCCACTTTCCCCATAGTACTAGTTTCCCCATTCTGAGGGAAGAGACATTCAACGCCACTGCGCGGGCAGCGCTCTTCTCTGATGTCGGTAGTTCGATAGGGCTCTCGTCTTTACTCCCCCGAGCTCCCTTCCTCAATAAGGGCTCCACGCTTTCTCTCCGTGCGCCCCCTTCCTCGTCTCTCCCTCTCTCGTCTTGACGAAACTTCGGAAAGTAGTAAAGTTTCCACGTGTATTCACACTAGTTGTACTCTCAGCTTTCCCCACTTCCATTCGCTCGTCCCCGTTATCGTGCCTATATACGCGACACGGGTTGAAAATTAAAAGGGCAAACTAACCCAATTAACTACCGAGTACGATCACAGTTCGCCAAAGGCATGTCAACGCCCTTGGGTGCCGCGTGCCTCCTGGGTGCATGTAAAGGTCTCGGGGAAACTCTGTTCAACTTTTTTAGCGCAGCTGCGCGGAACTAAAAAAAAAAACTGCAAAGTGGAGATCCACTGGAAAAGGTCGTCAGCAATATCGAATTTGCCTTTGCCTCGATGATAATGAAATTCACCAGAAAAAATAAATAAAAATTACCCTAGCTGGAAAATTAGATTGACCGGGGGTTATCCGTTGATAAAAACTTTATTTACATCGAAATCGGTTAATTAGAATCTTCTGCCTACAGGAGTTTGAAAGAATTTCAATTATGCTAATAGATAAGGAAGCCAGCTGTGTAGCGTTTTTTTTTCGAGCTCGTGTCGATCGATGGCTCGGCTTTCGTGTCATCGAATTGAAATTCCCTTCGTCCCGCATTTCGCGTAGTCGTGCATGCGCGGCGTCGCGCACGCACTGGCCTGAGTGACTCAATCTTGACACGCCAGCGAAGTGGGTGCGTAGGGCGAAAGCGTCGAGCGGTGACGGACAGGTCGAGTTAAAAATTGTCTTTCTGGGCTAGCCCGGCGAGGCAGGAGGGTCGCCACCGATAGCACCAGAAACGGGAACCATAAATCTTTGGAACCCTTCCCAGAGAACTCTAAACCGGCCCCAACTAGAACCGTGTTGAAGGAAAAAGCGCGCGTGTTAAAAAAAAAGTTCAAGTAAAACGACGAAGACATCGCCTCCCTCGGGGTTTTACGCCGCAAATATTTGTTTCTGTGTCCGTGAGATCGATCATTCGTCGACTTCGAAAAAAAAAAAAAAAAAAAAAAAAAAAAAATTGGAAACGAAAAATAAATGAAAATTCAATAAATCGTTGTTTCGATCGGGCCTGTCGACTTCAGCAACCAATATTAATTTTTCCCCCCCCCCCCGTTTTTCTTTTTTTTTCCCCCCTCCCCCCCCCCCCCCCCTCCAACGCTCCCCCCCCTCTCCTGTCGAGTGCCATCACTCTCGCCAATCTGCGTCACAGCTGAGAATCTATTCCGAGAGGATGAACGCGAGCGTAGGTTGGCGACGAAGGAAAAGGACTCGGGGGATGCTCGAGGAGTAAGCGAAGGGATGATGAAAGAGATCGGAGAAGACACTGCGTAGGAAGAGCGAAGGAGTCGCGTAATTACAGGGGTCGAGCGCGTCCATCCTTAGGGAAAATGAGAAAAACAGAGAGGAATCGCGACCGGGAATGTTCCGGAAAGCCTGCTGGCCACGTGCAATATACGCCGGAGGTTCTCGCATTCTCGTAAACAATTATTTTTCTCGATTAGACCCGCCGATATCAATCAACGACAGACAAAACGTGATTAACTGTCCGGTAATTCGTCGAGAGCTGACGAGACGCGTCGCAGTAGTTCTTGCCGGCTCGCGCGGATACGCGTAAGCTAACTGCAGGGGAGAGCCGGGCCACAATTTAATTAAGTCGTTTACAAAATGAGAATAAGCCATGAAAACAATTAATTGAGACTTCGATCGAAAAAACTGAAAAACTCACTTAAATATCGAACGAAGCGAACTTTTTCTCACAAGTAGTTTGTTAAATGCTGAAAGTCCACGGATCTGAAATTGGCGGCGGAGCGAGCACAGCTCCGGCCTTGCTCCCGGTAGGAAATCTATTAGGTATTGCGACGACTTACGCAATCCCGCTGGATTCGCTCGTCGCTCGCAGGACTCTCGAGCGAGTCGTAGAACGGCAAAAGTAGGAAAGACGAACGACGTAGTTGCGCGGGACGGGGAAAAAAACAATTCAGCAAGTCCGAACGGCTAAGGGGGTGACCTTTATCACGGAGTGAAGTTACCGAATTACGCCGAGTTACGCAATTCCCGAGTTATTGTCAGCCATTCGCGCTGCACAGAAACACCGTCTGGTACCCTTGCTTTTGTTGGCCTCCGCGCCTCTTACGGACGAGATAGGCCGCTCGACGAATAAGGCGAACGCAAAACTACGACCAAGAAGAAGACACGTCCTTGTTAGCTCCTCTATGTATAGAACATATAGAGTATCGTGTGTATATACACACACGATACCTATATGTCCCGCTGAACGATAATACGGATATCCCTCCTTCCCTCGCGGGGTCCTCTTGCGGTATGTTACGCCACGTTACGAAACTGCTCAATCACCTTCCACGCGCTCTCAAAGTTTCATATTGCCGCTCACTTGTGTTTTCTTCTCCAAATCTGTACTTCTCGGTAGCTTTAGTAGCCGGACGGCTCTTTAAAGAAAATGTCTCTAGCCACATTTTTTTAACACATTTTTTATAGTTATAAAAATATTTGAAAGGGCTAAATTAATTGAAGAATTGGAGGGTTTCTAAGACATTGTAAGGCATGGGGTTGTATTTTAAGATTATTGATTATTTATCGTTATTGTAAATTTTATTAATTTATTATTATCACAAGGTTCTTTTCTTGAAAGTACACGCAAGTAAAATGACGGACAAAAAATAAGTGTTTCCCTCCGAGCGAAGGAGCTCGGGGATATCGGTGTGTCGGTCTTTTACCTTTATTAACCGGACGGCTCTTTAAAGAAAGTGTCTCTATGCACATTTTTTTTAAAATTTTTTTATAGTTATATTATAGGGTTTGCGAAAGATGATTTATTATTTATTGCAATTATATATTATAATAAGTAATATATATTATTATAAATTTAATTTACTTATTTATTTATTATTATTATTGTAAGGTTATTTTCTCAGTCGAAGTATACGCAAGTAAAGTGACGAAAAAAAAGAACTGTTTCTCTCTCCGAGCGAAAGAGCTCGGGCATATCCGTGTGTCTGTCGAATCGCGAGCGGTGTCGAGTAAAAACATGGAAGTAGGCCAGATAGACGGCGAGCCGTGAGCTACAGAGCTCTCGTCGGCTTGTCGGGCTGCACATACAGGCTCGCCTCTAGATATTGCGACGCAATAATTCACCGTAACTTTCGACACAGTAGGGACAATTTGCGCGAGCCAAGCAGCAAGCAACCAACGGCAGAGCGGCGTGCAACGAGACGGCTGCATTGGCTGCTCTCTTCTTCAGCTTCGCTCGTCGTATCCTCTGCCTTGTGCGATACGTATATATATATATGTACTCGCGGAGAAACGACGTCGACGATGACGCGGCTCTTGCTCCGGAGCTTGTTCAGCTTCACCTGCATATAGAAAACGCTCGATGCTGCCGTCTCGTACGTCAGTGCTCCTACAACCGAGAGGAGTAAGTACGTAGTAGAGCGGAGTCCAAGCGGGATAAGTTGGAAGGAAAGGTTTTGTAACGAACGCGAAAAAAAATACAAAAAAAAATGTTTACTAAAAATCGATACATTTTTCAAATTTGATCGGCAGGCGAATTTAAAAAAATCTCTGCGCTGGGCGGTAAAAAAAAATTGCGCAGGTGATGAAAATTTCTTCTCCACGATTTTTTCATGCAAATTAAGATTTTTAAAAATTTTTCTACAAAAAATAAAATTGTTATATCGATAAGAATAATAAGAAATGTTTATTGAATGTGCAATCTTTTTGTTCGTTTTTTGTTTCACTACGCGCGAGAAACATGTCTTGAGCCCACGATAAAAATGAAGAAACTCCTAAATGAAATATCGATAAATTATTGAAATTTTGTTTATTTTTTAAATAAAAAATTTACTTTCTTTTTACGGGGTTGCTGGAACAAACTCGCGATCGGCTCAGACTCCTCGCTACCCCGTACGGAGGTACGGAATACTTGTGTGCATATGCCTACCTATATAACGTATGGCGCAGAGAGGTAGGCACCCAGTTTATGTAATACCCTCGCGCGGTACTACACCACCACTATATCATTACTAAACATTCATCAAATATATGTGTTCGCCAGTCGTGCCACACACACGGACACATACACGACGAAGGACGGAACGCTCGCGCGCACACATGGGCAGGCATAAAACGAAGAGCCGAGCGCGTGTACCGGGTCGCTCGCAATCTCACACACATGCACACAGTGCAAAAGAGGCGGACACACGAATACACAGATGCACGAGCAGGGAGAACTGCGCCGCGACCTACTTGTCTAGGCCACTGTGTCTGCGCGTTTCTCTCTAATGCTATCCACAGTTATGTATATATATATCTATATGTATATATACATATATATATATATATAAATTTATACATATATATGTATGTATGTTTTCTTCTTCTTCGTTTATCTCCCATCTTCCATCTTCTTCGTATTCCGTGAATCCGACGCGTGTCCTTCCGAGAGACAGCGTCCAACTATCGCTCGGCGAATTTCACTTATATCTAAACTCGAAGAAGAAAAAAATGTATATGTATAATGTTAAAAGCAAATATCCTTCAGCACGAATATAAATACACTCTGACCGTGCATACACCGTAAAAAATTAATAATCGTTTGTACATTTAACAAACATTTCTTGTCCGACGAAGATCCATCATTTTTTAACTTCTCGTCACATACGGAGCGTGTAAGGAGACAAGTGTTTTTTGGTTTGTCTATGAATCTTACTTTTAGCTCTAAAAAAATTATAAAATTTGCGAGAAAATTATATTGTGGACTTTTGAGGGCACGACATGTTTTTTTCTTTCAATGCGCGAATCTTACTTACCATGCGAAATATTTGTTTTTGGTGTACCTATCATGCTTGTTTCGCAAGTTTTCTTCGTCGGGGGTGTGCACGACCGTGTGAGCGTGTTCCACATACGAGGCCAAATTATTGCGCGGTTCATTAGGCCGGAATCGCGGATGCACACGCGCGCACGCGTGCACGTAACGACGAGTGGTTCGTCCGGTGAGCGAGTAGTTTGTACAGGAGAACGAGCGGGCAGCCTGAAACGTGTGTGGCTTCCCGTCACTGTGCAAAGTGTTTCAGTGTCGCGTGTACAGACGGAAGCTTCCGGTCCGGGTAAATTTTCGCGGGACAATAAACTGCGCAGCGACTTTTCGTGGATTTCTCCCGAGGGGAGAGAGCGAGGCAAAACGGCCCATTTTTTCTATTGAATTTTCTATGCAAGGTATGAAAAAAAAAAATTCACCGGTATCGAAGGTCCATCTAGCCCCACTTATCTCCCCTACACATAGCGTGTCGGAGGCCGGAGCGGAATGACGGGTGGGGGAGCGAGATGAGTTGCATTTCCGTAAATCTCGCGTGTAAAGAAGCTATGACTGAAATCGGCCGCGGTTCTACGCCTAGGTAAACGCAGATTTGCGTGTCACGATTAATATTTGTTCGTACATAAAAGCCTTTACGCGATGATAATTGGCGAGATTCGTTTCGCATGCCGGCTCTGTAACCCCGAGGTAGTCGAGACCCGTGGGAACTCGGAAGTGTTCTCCGAGCGGAGAGTTACGGAGGAGATTGTCGGGGGAACAAGGGTAAAGAAGATAAAAACCAAAAAAAAAGGTGTGAAGGGCAACAGGTCTCACGATTATACTATTTGGAGGCACCGGAAACCGGAGCGGTAAAGACGAAACACTTTGAGACTGGTTATAACGGGGCAATACGTTTCGCTTCCGGTTGCACTCGTGTTACGATAAAGTTGCGGACTTAAAGAACCGGAAGTGAGAGACCGACTCACGCTCAAGAGTCATCCGGTACCGACTCTGATTAGGGAAGCGCGAAGCTGAATGGACCTCCACACCCAGAAAAATAATTTATTTGACCGCCATCGTTTATTTGGTTTAAGTAAAATATTTATTTAATTTAAATAAATATTTACTTAATTCAAATAAATATTTATTTAATTCAAATAAATATTTACTTAATTTAAATAAATATTTACTTAATTTAAATAAATATTTACTTAATTTAAATACATATTTACTTAATTTAAATAAATATTTACTTAATATAAATAAATATTTTACATAAACCAAATAAACGGTGGCCGTCAAATAATTTTTTTTTCTGGGTGCACGTCAGATAAGGTCCCTTTTTCCATGACTCAGAAAAAAATGTATAAAAGCAGCCCATTTTGTCCCTCCTGTGTATCCGAGGCATTTCGCAGTTAATTCTTCACATCGACCGCGTGAATATGCGCCTCTCCGCATGGCCAAAGTTTTCTGAATGAGCTTCGCCGGAATGTCGTGCTGAAAAAGCTTTGAATGAAGTTGTCTCTGTAGCACTTCACCTCCACGATCTTCTACGCTCCTATATGGACCGACTTCTTTATAGCCTCGTGACGGCAAGGGGGAGAAGAGTGGGTACGTGTTACACGTTAAAGAAGTCGGCGCTCCTTTTTAGGCTCGAGACAAAAGGGACACTTCCCAACCGAAGTTTTCTGAATGAACTTCGTCGGAATGCCGGGTTGAGAAAGTTCTGAATGAAGCATCTGCCTCTGAAAATTTCGCGTCCACGATCTTCGAAGCTCCCACCTGGAGCGCCTTTTTACAGTCTTCGGGACGGCAAGGGAGGGGAAGAGTGGATAGTGGTTACGCGTTAACAAAGTCGCCGCTCCTGTTTCGGCTCGACACAAAACTACCTGACCGAAGTTTTCTGAATGAAACTTCCTCGGAATGTCGGGCTGCGAAAGTTCTGAATGAAGTATCAGTCTCCGTGATACTTCACCTTCGCGATCTTGCACGCTCCTTTTCGGAGCGAATTCCTATGGCCTTCGTGGCAGCTTCGTGAAGTGGTCAGTCGATTGAGAAGAACAACTTCGCGAGGGAAACAAGAAAGTTGGTGCTGTTTTACCGGGACGATAGGAGAGCGTGGAAGAGAGGGTCTCGTGCCGCTAGTCTAAACAACAATTAAATACAGTTACGAGGACGGGACCGGATTCCATAGAATCTGGAACGCGACTGTAAAAAAAGCAAAGTAAGCGGACGCCTTCCTTCTCCTCGTCCCTTCCCCCTCGATTCTCTCTCATATTTTTTTGTCGTGGCCTCTCGCTCGTGCATACGAAACTACAGGTTGCAAGAACGACCGGTGTTCCTCTCTATCTGGCTCCCCTTCCAGCTCGCCCGCGAGAAGCATCGGCCCGGCAGCGGGGGAGCACTGGCACCAACACCAGACACTCGTCGGGCTCTCGGGAGTTCCGCAGTCGCGATTCCAGACTCGAACTCGAACTCGCCGGAAGGAGAGAGAAAGACGGCGAGATTACGACCAATACGACCGGTCCCCGATAAGCCGGGTGGGGGTTTAACGGTAGGACGGGGAAGAAAAAAGAAAATCGGAGGAGGAAGAAGATATGCCATTGCGCGTAGCGGCGGAGGAGAAAGAAGAATGGAATTTCACCCGGGTACGCCGTACACAAGACGGTCGACCGCTTTCTTTGCTCCGTTGCCCGGTTGCCCTGCAATTTTGCGCAATGCAGTCTGGGGGGCCTCTCCTCGGGTGATGGACGACCTCGTCTTATTCCCTCTCGAGAGCCTCTCGGTACGGGCCGCTTTATCCTCGCTCCGCCGATCGGCGAGAGGTCGAAGAGGCCCGCGAAGTGGGAGATTTGTTTGTAAACAGACGGTGTGCAACCGTCGATGAGTCCGCGGGGTGGGAGGCGGGCGGCGAGGGGGATCGGCAAGGAAAGAGGAAAGAGCCAACGGACGCGAGTGAAAGGATGAGCGAGAGAACAGCCATAATGCACCCTCGCTGCACCGGGAAGATGTGGGCGAGGGGGAAGAAAGAAAGGGAAGCTACAACGGAGAACTGGCGGAGAGAGAAGTCCGCGCACCGGCTATCCGAACCTACCGAAGAGTGGAGGGTACTTTCTCCCTCTTGGCGTTACGTAATCCGCGTAGCTGCGACGCGGCACCGTCGATCACCCCCCCCCCCCCCCCCCGCCGCCCCCCCCCCCCCCCCCCCCCCCCCCCCCCCGCCCCCCGCCCCTTCGCCGTGAACCCCGCTTCTGGCTCACTTTGTTGTTGTACACCTATACTGGGAGAGAACCGGCAGCAACTGCGCCGTCGGAAACCTCCAACGTCTGTCCGTCCGTCCTGCGCGGAGACTGACCTACTTGACCGTCCCTGCCGTATCGCGGGTCGCGCACACAACACTCGCCAGGCATTTTTTTTTTACCGTTTCGCTGCATGGTATTTGGCACGTACGTTGTACCAACCGGCGGGTTTAATGTAACGTTCGGGCGGACGGACTTCCGTCGATTATCGAGCATTGGGAAGAACAAACGCGATTCCGAGGAACGACTTAGATTGGGGAGCGAAAAGAGCCCGGAGGAGTGGGTTCTTCTCCGGATGGGGTGAAAATTGCACGATTTGCAAGAAGGTGCGCGACAATAATGTCGGGGAATGAGCCCGAGGACCCTCGGGTGAGATTACACTGTGGCGAAGCACAATTTTTCGATTATCGTGTTCATTTCTTCCCGGCCAGTTGCACATCGACTCCGTCGATCCTCATCGTTCCGGGAAGAAATCGCGACTGGAAATAGCACAATGGGGCGCCGAATCATCCTCCCTCGTCGGGCTAAGCCGGTCATGATTTTTCTAGGCTTCTTCTTTATTGGTTCCTCTGTTATGTATTTAGAAAAATGTTTTTCACTCGTCTCGACGATCTCGCAACGACGAACAATGGTTTCTGGATTTAGTTCTGCTGGCGTTGCGGATACGCTTGCTTTAGCGTGTGTGCGTACGCCGTGCGGAGTGTACAGCGAAGTTAATCGTACGGGTGTACTCCGGAGCTTACGTCCTGTTTCTCCGGGACGGAAACTCTCATCGCGAGAGACGAGACCGCGCTCTGCCGGCTCATGGGAATTCGCGTGGTCGCGTAGTCCTACGACCTGGCGTCGCGGTTTCTCACGACCCGCGACTCTCTCGAACTCTTCTTCCCCACCGCCTCCTGGCGCCCTCTTCCTCCGGCGGCTCCTCAACGGGAGGAAACGTCCTTGGACTCGTCCGAGCGCGAAGCTCGGATCCTTTTAATAGAAAATTTAACGGTGAGGAAGGAGTGGAACAGGAAAGAAAAAAAACAAAATGGCACCCCGAAGTTATTACCGGAGCTCCCGAGACTGAAGGGCTCCTTGCTCCTTGCTCTTCTCTACACGCTCGATCGAACCGGTGACGCACCGGGTTATTTTTATTCGCGACATTTCTCGGAATACCCCGACACGAGGAGAGGGGGGAGATACACCGAAGAGGAAGAAAAGTTGTCTCGGGTCTTCGATTGATGAATATTTATATTTTCCAGGTACACACGCACGCAACTCACACAAACGATACTTATTTATAAGCCGCACGGTTGACTCCGCGTGCCCCGGCGATTGCTCCATCGCAATCCTGCTGGCTCGGTTCTCTTTCTCGGTACCGAGAAGCTGTTAATATTTGTTATGTCTTGTGTTATTCGCGGATCTTAAAACGCCTGCGTGACTCTGCGAACTTACATGTTTTATGCTTATTAGCTGACGTCCTCGAGGACGTCGCAGTGTCAACGAGACACTTCGGACTGTACCCGAGAGAGCGGAGTCCGGTGTTTCGCGAAGAAGCTCTAGGGGGGATGGAGGGACGAGCGAAAGATCGATGGGAGTGGACGGAGCTCGCGAGAAACGAGGTGTCCGGCGTGTCGCGTAAATTAATCATGGATTATCGGTACTGTGATGTATTCCGTTTTGCTCTTGGGCGGCCGGCTTGTTTACGAAGAGTCTCGAGACACTGGACGTGGGATTATTTATTGATACACATTACACGGTTTCTCGTCTCTTGTTTTATCTCGAATCTTTTTTTATTATTATTATTTTTATCATTCTCGCCGTGTGGGCGAGTAACGCTGCTTCCGGTCTCTTTTACTTCTCGGTGCAGTGGTCCAGCTTCGGTTACTTTATTTGACCACTTGATTATGACCTCTTCGGGGAATACGCAGTCCACCTATGTCCACCGTGTCCAATCCATAACTATACGCTCCCTAACCTTTCTTCCTTTCATATTTGTCTGTACGCTTCGCTTATTATTATAATTATTATTTTTATTAAATTTTTATTTATTATTATCTTATTTGTTATTGTTATTCTATTATATTACTCTAGCGGTTATGTTGGCTTGCGCGCTCTCCTGAATCGCATGCTTCATAACATGTGCAAATCCATTCCATATGGAATGGAACTTAGAGATTTCAAAATCCATTCCATACGCTATAAAAACCGAAATTACGAAATTATAGCACATGGACTGGAATTTCGAAATCCATTCTATGTACTGTGAAAACCGACGGCAGGGTGTCAGCTTCACCTAAAGGGGGAGGAAGAGGGGACCAACAAACAAATCCACACTTTTTCAAAATATATATAAAATTATCTCAACTTGCGTTGTAGTCCCTGCCACTCTTGTTCTCTTTTTCTATGCGTGCCTAGTCTTGAAAGATAGTGCAATATTCGGGGATCTGTCTTCTAGGTAAGTCTCAACGTGAACTTTAGAGTTAGCATAAGCTTGCCCTCGTCTCCGCACAATCACACAAGTATTGCTATGCCTAAGGTATTATTGCTATTTTTATTTAATTAATTTTTAGTTCATTTAATTGAATTTTTCCATGTATGACTATGTGCAATTTTTTGCTAATTTCGATATTTGAGGGACATGTCCCAAGGGCTCTCAATAAATGTTTCTCTCTCTATTTCCTTTCGATTCGTTTTTCAGTTTTTCAGCGATCAAAACTGTGTCCGATCGGAAATCAATTTTTCTCCGCCGATTATCGGAAACCATCTCGGTGGCCAATATTGCTCGCCGATATACGGTCGGTCTTATCGCTCAGGGCTGGCTCGAAGCGGCGAAGCTCGCGCGCCCATTGGGACCATCCGGTATCCGGTAATTCTGTCCAGTAAATTCAAATCCCTACCCTCGGAACACTCGACAAATATTTTTCTCCTGTTCCAACAGACGTCCCGAGAATAATATTTCTCCTCCGCAAACATCGCCCAAAATATAGGCCGCTGTTGTGTGGAACATGGAGAACGGTTTATTATTCAAACTACGACAAATCCGAGCTGACCTTCCAATGCCACTTTTTTTTTTCTTTTCTTCGCCTCTACCTGGCCCCTCCGCCGCCGGCCACGAATATCTTAACCCGGCGAGAGATACGCGAGAATTAGAGTGAAGCCGGTCAGCTACGGACGGGGGATTATCCGAGATCCGAAAGTCCGGAGAGGTGTGACCTCGCGCCGTGGAGGTACCAGATATTATCGGGGGGATAGCATTGTGCTGGCCACGGCACGAGAGGGAACACAGAGGCGCCGCCGCCGTTCGCGGGAACGACCCTACCTGCCCGTCCATTCCCGGTATCTTTAATCCCGGTGCTTTTATTTGCAAAGGGTATTTAGGAGGAAGCGGCAAAAACACGCCGAGCGACCGCGACCCCCGTCCTCCCCGCGGGCTCCTCGAGGATTCGTCTTTGTTCGCGTGGCGGTCTTCTTCATTATCCTCCAATCTGATCGGCGATCGTCGAAGGCCGATGCCGAGAGACGCGGGGAGGGCTTTCGAGAGCCGGGGAATTCCATGCCGCACGTGACGCATGCACGATGCTTTTTCAGGCCGCCGATCGCACAGGGACGTCCCACATATCGCGATCTTCTCGTTGCACAACCAGAAGATCGCGACTTGCATGTGCAAGGAAGAAGAAAACAAAATAAATATTTTTTTTCGAAAGGAAAAGAAATAAAGAACAGGAAAAACACGAACAAGATACCTCAGAGCCCGATAAACAGTAACACACCAGCGAAACGATGTATTGCAACACTCCACGTGCCAATCGGTAAAAACAGTTCACGATCATAGGTCGTGGGCCCGCGTGACGATAAACCGTTTCTCCGTACGTGTAAAAATAGAACGCCGAACAACAAGTACTAGCAGCCTACAGTTTTTTTTAGAGACCCGTTTATTGCGGAAGTTACACGCCTCCCTGCCGATAACGAAAAATCGCACCCATGACAATCTTATAATAACTTTCGACATGTTTTTTCCTGACAAAATGAATAGAAAAATAAGTGGATTTGGAACACGTAACCGTAGTAGAGTGTGTCGGCCGCCGAGAACCGGAGGGGCGTATCTCGAGCTGTACGGTGTGCAAAACGATGCGCGATACGCCTTTTCGTTATTTACCGACTGTCGGTACATCGCTTGTTATTTGTGGCCACGTCCCACGTGCGGACTTCTCTATGGGCGATCCGCGAGCTCGTAGATTTTAAGATCTTAAATCGAGTCGGCAGCCCACGTGAGGCCAGTTACATATTCTCTCGGCTCTGCCGGCCGAGATATACGACGTTCCGGCGAAATAAAGCACCGGCAACGAAATCCGTCCGGCAACATAAAGCACCGGCAACGAAGTCCGTCGGGCAAATAAAATAAAGCGTATTCGCAGATCTCGGGTAATCGTTGTCAAAGCAGAGGAATTTCGTTGCCGGGTGGCGCGGCGGTCCAGCAGCCTCCAGGATCTCTCGGTTCGCCGGTCGAGAGACCGAGGTAGCAGGTATCGCACGTCGTAAGTAAAAGGCGTCCGTGGTCCCCTGTCCGATCTTGAGGCTGCGGTCGGGCGCGCACACGTCTCACGATCACGGTCGCGTTCTCGACCCGTGCACACGCTAAAGAAGCCGCGGTTCCTTTTTCGGCTCGAGGCAAAAGGGACAACTCCCTGACCGAACCCGAACGACCGAGCGGCGGGAGGGCAAGGTACGACGGGAACGAGAGGTATGAAGAGATCCACGATCGCCTATCCCACTAATACTTCTACGGCTCATCTCCGTGTCAGATATAAATCTCGCGTTGTAAATCAAACATAACGACGACGGAACATCGGAGGTTGTTCGCGTAATTTATTTTCATCAACGAATGTGCATACCCGAACTTATAATTCATTTGGGTCTGCTCGCGCGTATTCGTATCGCATGTATATAGTTACGACCGGGCGAAAACAACAATACGCGTGTTTGGTTCTGGGGCGGATATTGTTAATTGCAATCACACTGTTTATCTCAAGTACGAACTGTCAACCGTCCGCTCTCTTTGAACGGCCGATCAAGACTGTAGTCATCTCGCCAATCGATAATCTGCACGTTCGTCATTTGTCGTACCGAGCCATTCCAGGCATCTGTGTAAGATCTTGTGCCTCCGTCAATTCTCATCGCTACATTCGTTACAAGATGTGTGTACGTTGCTTCATTTAATTTATTTAGCCATTCTTGCCTTTTAGGACTTCATAGTACAATATACGTTTTACACATGAACTATACAAACTTTATGTATTTCTATTTTTTATATATGTACATACATGTCATTTAACATGATTCAACGAGAATGGTTTATTATAACAAATGACAGCATCAGAATATTTTTGACCCATCATTTTATTTTTAGTGGTAGAAGTAGCGAATTTATTTTAAAAGTACATAACATGAAACAATTTTCGATACATAACAGACTTAGATTATATTCATGGCGCCAATTGCCCATCAACCGAAGTCCATCAGCCACGGTTTTTCATCTTTCCAGAATAAATTTTTTATATTGTTTTAAGTATCGGTGCTCAAAAAAAAAATGTCAGTTTATTTCTTCCTTGCTCATTCTTTCCGGTTGTCGGTGGTTTTAAACGTTGGGCATTTTATTTTGATTTTTAAAAAATTTAATTAAATAAAAAAAACATATCGGCGATGTTATTGTATAGATAATGGTGGTGCCGCAAAGTTGTATATCTATGTATAATACGCCTCCATCGGAATCCGAAGCCGGATTCCATCGGAATCGGAGTAGTCAAGGCGCGCGCACTGTCGGAGCCCAGGACAGCTTGAGTCACACATATCGAGAGACAGCGACGACGGCGGGAGCGGTGCGACAGCCTTCGGTTGTTGGTCTCGATTAAGCGATGCGGCGCCGTTCCTTGTGCCACAATAAAAGGCGTTATAGGTCCGGCGCCCCCACGAGTATTACAGTGACTCAGAGACTCTTCTGGAGTATGTGAGCAATCGGACAGCGATTGCAGCCGGTCGGCCGCCGCACTCCGGCGGAGTTTATGACGGCAGATGGTGGCGTGTGAGAGCCGAGAAAACGCTTCTCGACTGTCTCTAGAGCCCCCCCGATAGTGATGGACTTATGGGCGCAGGGAGAACTCGCGTGTCCCGGTGAGCCGCGGGATAGGAGAAACGATGATCCATTTGATACGACGCGCCAGCGCGCCTGCCGCCGCGGCTAAATCGAGTTTCTAATACACATGGCGCACGATGAGAAATCACTGGAACGAAAATGCCATTTATCGTCACAACAATTTATTTTCATTGGCACTAATGATCGCGCATGCGCGACCCGGATTAAAGGACGCGGTTTCGATAATCCGGGCCATCGCGATTTAGTTGTCTCGCGAGCGAAACTCTGGACGCGGTCGTATATTAAAGAGGTCTCATTTGAGAACGATTTTGCTGAACGCGGACGGGTGAGTTTGTAAACGACAAAACAACCTTTCGTCAGCATTCAAATTTTACGTCAGCATTCAATTCTGTGCTTTTTCTTAACGTTTTTCCTCAAAGCAAAAATAACTAGTTTATTATATAATGTCATGTAATATTTCTCTGGCACGCGAACACAATTTACTGAAATAATATTGAGTTTGATGGTTCAAGCAAATTGCCTTTGATGAAAAAACATGTTTCAATAAATTTTGTTCTCTTTATCGAAGAAAATATTGTTATTGACATTCGATTGATTTTAGTAATATTTTTATTATTCTCGGTGAATAAACTAAAACGATTCCGTTCGGAACTCTTTATGTATTTTCGGAGTAAACAGATCGAGGTCGGCTCGGACATCTGCCTCATTACTCGAAAGCGTTTATTTAATCCCCCCGGCCCCGCCCCCCCCCTTGCTCTCTGCCGCTATCGGCTTTCCGCCTTCGGTGTGAAATTGTTTTTTCTCCGACGAGCAATAAAACGTAATAGCCACGTCCTCCTTTTCCGCACACCTAGAGAGGAATACATCGCGCCTGTCCCGAATTCCATTCATGTGACGACCTTGCCATCGCGCGCGCGCGCGCCTGCGATTTAGCTGCGCCTACTTGGGAAAGCTCACTTGGCAAGACGCGCTGGAATTTTCACGCGACCGGGAGAGTGAACACAGCGAGCTACAGAGACTGGCTAACTAATTAATTAATTCTTGAACTGGAGGGAGATTCTCACCGACGCCAAATCCGCCGAGCAGAAGCCGAGCGCTCGGTCGTGCGCATGCGCGCTCCGATTAACTAATTTCCCGGGGTTGAACCGACCGCCATGGAGGATTAATGAATCACATGCACCGGCTGTGATGCATTAGCGAAATGGAATGATAACGAACGACTAAAGCCTCTCCCTCTCGACTCTTCGTCGTTCCTTGCCCCGCCTGAGACGACTACTTGCGCATTTTTAATTCCATTTTAATCAGACATCTCCAGCATTTTCCACGATTGCGCGACGTCGATCGGAAATTACGTCCGGGATTTATTAATCATCTCTCGTTCGTCCCGATGGGAGATGATCCATTTTTTTTTTAATCATGAAAACAGAAATACTTTACGCACGTACTCGCGAATATGTCGTTGTGGGTATCGCGAAAATGCGCATGGCCCACATTTGTGCATCGTTTACACATAGGCCGCGCTACGCGGGCCGCTAACACACTGCAGCGACGACCGGGTCACGGACTCGGGAAAGCACTTGGCACGAATCTCTGAATTTTCGCAATTTACGTATATAATAGGGTTGCGTAATAATTTATGTATCTCCCTCGCTCTTGTTATTTCACTTCTCGCTGAGGCCACAGGAATGTATTTTTTTTTTGTGGAACGGTAAACACCGAAATATTCTCGTCGCTTCTGACGCGAATTTTCGTGCCGAATAGCGGGGTAGGCTAGGGAGATAAAACGAGCAAACAGCGGTAAAAAAATTAATCGGATTTCAACTCCAATCGCCGATCTATAAAAATAGGTTCAAAAATCCATTTTTTTAAAAATTAGCATTTAGTCAGTAAGATTGTTATTTTCGTTTGCGGAACGGCTGGAGTTCCTCGTGCGTCAGCTGACCGCAAAGCAGATCTTTTGGTATTTCCCAGATTTTTTACTTTCGATCACCTGTTAATTAAAAATTCGGTCACCAACCGCCGACCGATCGTCGAGTCGACGGTGTTGTTTTTTTTTCGAGTTCCTGTTATTGTCGTTACTGTTGTCGCCGCTGCGTTCCGAGAATGCATTCGTTCTCTTTTCACCTCCTTCACCGGGCGTTTTTTTTCTCCTCGTCCGTTCCGAGCGGGCTCGTAATCGGCGGTCGCGTAATCGCGAAACAACGCGGGAGCCAAGCATTGCGCTCTCGCGTGGGGACGCACGAACGAGAACGCACACTCGAGATATTTATCTTGGCGAGTGGGAGCAACAGCAACAGCAGCAGCAGCAACACACAGCAGAGTCAAAAGAGTCAGGAGAAAGTGTACCACGCGGAGACTCGCGAGTATAGAATACCTCTACATTTGAAGCCTTCGAGCCGGGGTGAGAGAGAGAGAGAGGGACCCGCGAGACTATACGGCGAATAGATTCTTGCGAGAGTTTCATAACGTCACAACACAGAGAGCACGAAGTGACCGACATACCGGCCCGCCGCGAAGAAAATTGCACCAGCACTATAATATAATGCCCGGATGACATCACTGGCCGGACTTCGATACTGACCGTGTGTTCGTAAGCCTCTCCGGAGTGCTCGCGCACTCGATTAATCGATAATTCATCGCGGCGCATCCCTCCGTAGCTCCGCAGTATATAAAACAATAAAAAAATATCTATATTGAAGAAAGAAGCATGCGCTCCCGAGTGGCCGCTCATATACGCAGCAAGCAATTTTTCTTACAATCGGCGTGAGTTCGGACAGCTCGCGGACTCGATTAATCGTCAATTCATCACAGCGCATCGCTCAGTAGCTGTACAGTATGTAAAATAGTAATAAATATATATATATATATATATATATATTGAAGAAAGAACCGTGCGCTGTTGAGTGTCAGCTCATATAAACGCAGAATGTAATTTTTCTTGCGGTTGGCGTAAGTTCGGAGTGCTCGAGCACTTGTTTAATCGATAATTCATCACAGCGCATCGCTCCGTAGCTAGACAGTATATAAAATAATAATAATAAGAAATATATATTTAAAAAATAACCATGCGCTCTCGAGGATCACCTCATATAAATAGAGCACGCATTTTTCTTGCAATCGGCGTAATTTCGGAACGCTCGCGCTCTCGATTAGTCGATAATTCATCACAGTGCATCGCACAATAGATAAAATAATAATAAAAAAATATATATAAAAAAAACCATGCGCTCTCGGGTGGCAACTCGTGTAAACACAACATGTATTTTTGTCACAATCGGCGTATATTTATATGCCGCTCCCCTCCCGTGCCCCTTATGAAAGTCGAATGTATGGAAAGCAAAAATGTATTCCGACGATACAAAATGTATTAGGAGGAGGTAGGAATAAAAATAGTACCGGTATTTCTATACAAAACGGACGGTGGGCTGTCGAGCTGGAAGCACCGTTAGAAACTCGTAGATCATCGATCTCGCTCGATCGAGATAAAGGAGAAATCGACGGCGGTGTACCAAGGCCCGTACACACCGTCGGACAGTTTCGACAAGCCGCAATTAGATGGCCGGAATTTCAATGTCTATCGGCGCTGCCGCCGCCACGATTGAAATTGATCGATCTAATATATCTTTCTACAATTGCCCTCGACCGGAGTCACGTGTGCCAATTCGGAGCACATAAATTAATTACAACAGCAGCACGCGCGAATATAAGTGGCCATCGGTGTTGTTAAAATTTTGCTACAATAACAGTAACCTCAGCCTAATTGCAGTCATTATTTATTTATTTATTGCCCCTGCCCTGCCCCCCCCCCCCGCCCGTCTTCGGCCGAGGCTCTTCCCCCACTCCTATGGAGTATCGATGGCTGCAGTAATTTTTTTTTAGTAGTCGCAATCGTGGATTTATTAATAATATGTCAGATGGAACCATTTTTTTAACGCAGATTGTCGTGAAAACATATATATATTTCCAATTTGCCATCAATCTAAGTCCTTAAGCGACGAGTTTGACATAATTCATCAAAATTTGTTACACAGTGTGAATGAGTACCTGACATATGTTTATTCAGTTAGCTCCTTCGTTGTTCATTATTTTGAGCTTCTGGTATATTGTATGTGATGCGTGTTTAACTTTGCGTCTTATGTTTGGAGAGGGTTGTATACATAGCGATTTTATATTTTCTAGTTGCATGGTAGCGAATCTTTTTGTAAGTTTTTAAATTCTAATTTCTACGGGTGTAATGCCTGCAGCTTCGTATATAGTATTTCGGGGGTTGTGAAGCGGATTTCCAGGATGACGGATACGTGTAAGGTGCCGGATGGCGCAAGTTTCTGCTGTTTTTACTTTTTTAACAGCTGATTCTTTGTAATTTATGAAAATAGGATGGCCATATTGGAATATTGGTCTGCACATCGATTTATACATTTTTATCAAGTGTTTCATGTGCATATCGCGGTGAGTTAAAATGATTCTTCTGAAGTGTGAGGCTCTTTGTGTGATTTTGATCTTACATTGTTGTAAGTGATGGTTAAAATTAAGCTTATGATCGATTGTTTGTTTTTTTTTTTACTTTGCACGCTTAACAGAGGCGTGACAAGGATCTGGTCCCGAGCCTCGAGGACCGTGTGAATGCATGTGTGTATGCATGTGCGAACTTCCAGAGCGAGAGAGTGAGAACTGCAAAAATTTGTTCGTGCGACTGTCGAGGCGCGAGAGCGCGGTGGGGAGGGGGGGGGGGGGTAACGTCGCGTTGCGGAATTCACTTTCACGTTCACGTTCACACGCTCAGACGGCGGGGGCTTTTTGTCAACCGTCTCGCGGTCTCGAAACTCGGGCGACCTCGGGCTGCGAACGCGCCCCGCGTCCGCCCCGGACTCATTCTCCGTTTGCTCTCTTTATTATTATTATTTTTTTATTTTCTCCGGCTCGAAGGAGGTGTGGGCCGTTCACCGATTACTATGTAGAACCCGAGCGGATCTCCAAAGACGTGCACGATATGTCCTCTCCGCCTCGTCGATTTTATCCTCGATTAATCGAGCCTGCGCTCTGTCGAGAATGCCGTTCGACTCACTTCCGGTTCCCCGATAAATGACAATTATGAGAATCCGTTTCGGTATCCTTTCATTTTTTTTTCAACATGTTTTTTTCACCTACTTTGATTATAGTAAAGATATTTTGAAATTTTTGAAATCAAGCGCTCGAGCGACTTTCACTATATATAAGCCTGGAACCAAAATGGGTCAGAAGAAAAAAAAAATTGATCGCGGTCTCATGGAATGCCAACGGCAAGAACGCGTGCAGCCTCGTGTTTTTAAAAAAATCTTTTTTTATTTTAGTAGCTGATGCTGTGATTTGTCCTCGACGAGATCACGCGTAAACAGCGTGAGAGTGTTTGTCGCGCTTACCTGAATATAAACTACCGCGACTCGGCGGGTCGTCCCGTTAGAAAAATTTTAAAAAAACTATATAAAGAAAAATAAGAGATCCACCGATGACGCGTCGTTTTCGGGTGAGAATCCGAAACTCGAGGAGTGCGCCGCGATAGTCGCGGATGTAAAGCATCGGTCGCTCTCGTGTATCCGATTACTCCGGGGGACATTTGGAACGAGAATAGAACGATAAACGGGAAAACAGTGGAAAATGGAAAGCCGGCTGAAAATTAACCTCATCATCGACTGATGATCGTCGGAACGGTCGGTTAACGATAACCGGAAACCGTCCATCCGAGCATCGACTTTAGTGTCTTCTCGTCAATCTCCCGATGACTCGCTCGCGAGCATTGTGAAATTCGCGCCCACGTACTCGACGCTCTGACACCAGGCTCGCCCCCGCCCAATTATGCGTGTACTTATTTATAGACGTTATTTATTCCTCTGTTTTTTTTTAATAATAGATTCCGCCAAGAGTCAACGCGACGAGACCGATGTTATTCAAAGATTCTCGGAACAACAGCTCCAACCAATCGCGATTGCACAAACACAATAATAACAAGAAGAAGTACAAACACATCCAACAATCGCCAAACTCAGTTCCGCAAACAGATGACTGTGAAAAATATTTGAAACTCGCTGACCTCATGGCCGTTTCGCGAGCAAAGATTGATAAACGGTAAAACGAGTTTTTCTCGAACCAGCAACACACATATTTTTGTGCCTCGAGACCAACCATTGTGTAATCTCGCCGCTCCGGCGATAATAATTTGTTTTCCTTCGTTCTTCGGTGCAGTGAAATCGAAACGACGATACATCTATAAATAAATTGTCTATAAATAAGTTACTCGAATCGACAAATTGTTTAAAAAAAAAATAAAAATAAAAAACACGTAAGATATTCTTTAAACGGCCGCGCGATCCATGAGGTCCATTTGCGGAGTTTCAGGGGTAAACCCTACAGTGTACAAAGTCGAGGTGCATGGTACGTCTATTTATATAACTCTTGTATCACATGAGTCTGCAAATAGTTCCCGTATGGGATTATGCAATCGTCGAGGAGACCGCGGAAGGGTACACGCAGAGGCACAGAGATGTCGGGGTGGGGGATGGGGGGGGGGGGGGGCGAAGGGGGGGGGGGTTTCAGTTCGATGGCGAATGGTAGAGGAACGACGGGGACTCCCCCGCAATTGTGTAACGGTTCCGTTGGGCCGTGGATGGATCCGGCCAACGTCACTCGCACGCTTTTACGTTCATCGCTCTTTTTCCGGTCCCTCCCGTTCTCCCTCGCACTTTTGCTCATTCGCTCTCTCTCACTCTCTCTCGTCGACTCCGTCTCACGACTATGTGTTCCTAGTGTTACACAGTGTAGCAGTAGTTTACCGTAGTGTGCACAACACGCCACACGTGTATGCAGCATGCCTCTCGCATTGTGAAGCTACGGGACTTCCGGGGACACTATCTTCCCAGGAGCGAAAATGAGCGCGCGACCCGATGCCAACCTGAGCCTCCGTGCAACTATCGTCAGACGTATATACAGTATGGCATAGATTAAACACACCACTGCGAGGCATACATACACGGCGAAAGAAACGTTTGTAAATTGGACAAAAAAGTTTCTTGTCCAGGAATGTTCACAATTTTTTTTTCTTCAATTTTATTATAGTTTTTTTTTACTCATCGATGGGCTTCGTTGATGACGAAAAATTGTGATATTTATGAGATAAACAATCGTGGGCCCTCGGTGAACGAGAAGTTTTTATTAAATCTACGAAACATTACATTTTTTATTTATGTTTCTATATCATATTATAGTTAATGTATAGCATAGATTAAACAACATCGCCACCGCCACTGCGAGGCATTCATACACGGTGAAAGAATGTTTGTAAATTGGACAAAAAAGTTTCTTGGCCAGGAATTTTCACAATTTTTTTCCTTCAATTGTTTCATAGTTTTTTTTACTCATCGATGGCTTTCGTGGATGGCGAAAAATGGTGATATTTATGAGATAATTTTTATAAATGTATGAACCGTTTTATTTTTTATTTATTTTCGTTAATTAAAGATATAACTGGCGACCGTATAAAGCAGGGATTTAGCCAGTTCCTTGGAAAATTAAAAATTGTTTCAAGAATCGCTGCACAGTAAATATTGGTCCATCAGAGGCTGTGCCGACCTCGGTAAAATCGCGAGTTCCAAGAATTTACAATTTTCCCACAGCTCTCGCGACGCTTCCGCGGATGCCAATTATTTCACGCTCTTTCCGCATTACATCGGGATTTTAGCGGACGTGTTTTGCCGGCGGGGCTTACGGCTAAATCCGGAGAGCGATAAAATCTTCAAAGAGGCGTTGTATGCTCGCGCGGGCAACGTCATTCGCCTAATCTCCGGCTGGTTCGACGGATAAACGTTTTTCCGCGTACGGGAAGGTTGGCGAGGACGAAAGTGCCCACATTGCTGGATTTCCTGCGAAAAAGCTCATCGAACACGAACGGGATATAGGCTGTTTGTTGAACGCTCGGTGGTGTCAACGGATCTAGGAAGAACCTGCCGAGCGCAAACACTCTGGAGCGGGCGCCTCCGTGTGTACTTCGCACTATCGGCATACTCGAGGGCGGGGCAAAACGGAACACCCGGGTAAAACGGACCAGTGTCACCGATTTGCCACGGGACATTTTTTACGTCCCGCGATAATTTTTTTTTTTTTAAGTCCATCTTGCCCCACTTTACCTACATGTATCCCTGCCTGCGCAGCTTGAATCCGAAGGATGACGTTGGCATTTAGCTCGTTCACTTGTGCAAACAAAACGCATGACGGGGCGCGCGCTTCCTCGTATTCCCTCTCGGCTCGCGGGCGCGAGTGCACGATAGTGCGTTACAGAGCATACAAGCCCGATTGCGCCGCGGGAACGGCTCGTGACGCTGCCCTGTCTTATCGCATGTTGCAAATAATATCGGCGCCGAGTTTCATTGAAAAATGTAAAGAGAGTAAAGAAAAAAAGAGAAGCGCGCGGGAGGGAGCGCGGAACGAGGATCGATCGCGCACTCGCCTCGCGGGAGCGTGTATATTCCATGAATGAAATGTTCCCTCGCTCCGCAAAACGCTGTTTATCTCGTGCGATCGCGCGACGAGCTCGTGTCACGCTGCCCGCCTATCACGCCGCCGGAACTTTCCCGATTGGCAATGAAAATACACATTTTCCACCGACGGAATATTACCAGATAGACAGAAATTTCAGGGTTTATTCAGAATACCGCTAGGATTTATATTCGCAAAAACACACATTTTTAATGAAAGAAATATTTTAAATAATTACAAATATTTTGTGTAAAAAGAAATAGTTTTTTATAAAATGAAGAATTTTTGGATGAAAAGAAACATTTTGTATACAAAGAATTTTTTTTTTTATAAAATGAATCATTTTTTTATGAAAAGAAACATTTTTTATACAAAATTTTTTTTTCCATAAAATGTAGCATTTTTGTATGAAAAGAAACATTTCTTTATAAAAAATAAAAAATAATTTCTTTTAACGCTCGGACGTGAGCTGGCTGCGTCGGCGGAATGGCCCGAGTGGGCTCGGTGTCTGAAAGCGAAGAAGTACAGCGGGGCGGGGGCATTATCGGAGACGAAGAAGAGAACGTCGTCGGATGGTGGAGCTTGGATTGAATGTCAGCCACGCGCGCAGTTTCGAATAACGATGCGACCCTCGCAGCTTGATACTCCGACTTAATACGCGACGCGCGAAACGAGCTGGAATCGTTCCGCGAGGAGTTACTTTGAGATGCGGCAATTTTTACAGTGGCACTTTCGTGTGCGCTGCGGTTCCCTACGGCTTTTGCCATGCCGCGACGATCGTGGAATCCTCCGAACCCCTCCGGCCTCCGGGCGCGAGGCGACACTTTGTAGGAAATGTCCACGCGCGAAATACCGGAAACGGAGCGAGGACACCGAAGCTTTGCGACGCATAAAAATGTCGCGACACTCGTGCACGGTTTTCTCACCGCGAACCTTTTAACGGAGCAGATATCGCGGACGCTGGGGGAGCGCGAGGCAGAAGAGAACACCAGGGTAAAACGGACCATTTTTAACGTATTTTTAATAGAAGGTAGCGAGACATAAAAATAAGAGTTTCATCCGAAATGGAAAGCACTAAAATGCTCCATGACGCCGCGCTCTCCCCTACGAAGCTTCGATGATTTGCTCAGGTACACAGCAGGAAATCAACGAAGCCACTGTATGTGTCTCCGAGATCCACGAAACAGAAAAATATGGAGAGATAAGAAACCGCCTGAGAGAAGAAAGTCGTTCCGTGACAAAAATACGTAGTACTTAGGCGCGATTTTCTAACCAGCCGCGAACCTTTTAACCGAGAAAAGTGGATATAAGAACATTCTGGATCATATTCGCAAGAAGAGATAAACAAATCAAAGTAACGGCAATCGCTGACCGTATCTCGAAGATCCACGAAACTTAAATATCGAGAGATGATTTTTCGCCTTACACGAGCAGGCGGATAGTTTCCACTTAGCCTTTTTATTTCCGAGTCTCCGATTACCTTAAGGCGATTTCATTTTTTTATGTCTCGAAGGGGGAGACGGATATAATTTAATGTGGGTAAGGTAGGTTTCCTCATCGATCCGGGACAGCGCGTTGCCCAAACATTGTTTCACGCTTCGTCGCTCGAAAAACCGCTGAATCTCGGTATACGTTTCTTTCCCTCGTTGCAGCAATGCAAATAGTTGACCCGAATTCGCGCCGAGTGTACCGGAGAGCGCAAAACCGCCGTGATATTCTATAATTTCCACGGCATTCCCTTCCCTCTCTCTGTCAGCGGCGACGATTACGGGAGAACGTTAATTACGTAAAAAAAAAGTACAATAGGAAAGTAGGTACAGCATTGTCTCGCAGTAGATAAGCTTCTCTGGAAAATTGTCTCCAGCCTGATCCGGAACACCGTGAAAAAAAAATAAAAAAATATTGAGACATTTCATTCCTGGGTCAATAATTGAGACACCGCGAGCAAATTGACTAATTACTTTTGCACATTGCGACGCTTTGTACAGCCGCTATTATCTAAAAAAAAAAAAAAAAAAACTATTGTACAATCCCTCGGAATGTTCCTTTTTTGTCTCGTTATTTCCGGAACGTTGTCGGAAGGCGGTCGAACCTTGTGCATGCGTGTTTCTTAACGTGGTTAATAATTACGTTCAATTATATTTGTATGAACAGCGTCGTGCAGTCAACACACGGCCACTATCTCACTCTCTCCATCTGAGAAAATTGTCGTGTTATTATTATATACCGAGATATTATTTTGATCGTATACCTCTCCCTCCGTTTGTGTGTACACGCTGACAAGTTGATTGGTTAATTGGTTAATTAACGCCCGCCGAACGGCGGAGAGACGGGCTCGAGGAGAATCGTTGTTGATGTTGTTTTTTTTAATTTACTTTTTAAATAACCCTCTCCTGTCGCCGGGCAATTGTTTATCCATCGTTATCCACGGTTCGTCGAACAGATTGTCGGCGAGAACGGACGTGCCTCTGTGCCCGCCTCTCTCCGCGTTTGACTCTGTATATATGCATTGCGTTATGAAGTCCGCGAGAGAAAATAATTCGCGCTATTCGGGCCAATTAGCGAATACCTGATGCTCGAGTACGCGCATTGCTCCAGAGGATACGAGTTAACTATCCGGTCCAATAAAAATGAACTCCCGCGAACGTAAGTTACGGGGATTACATACAACCATCGATGTATTAATTCATCTCCGATAAAGTTGTATCGAGCGAGAAATTATTCCGCTGGCAGCGGGGCCTGATAATACGTAAGCACGACGAGAATAGAACACAGTCTCCAGAAAAAAAATAAATAAAAAATAACGAAGAAACAAAAATACTCCAAAGTGCATTGAGCCGATTGCAGTGCGCTAATTCGATATCAGCCGCGAACCGCAAAGGCCACGTTGATAAAATAAAATGAGTAAAATCAATAAATTTTTTCGTCATATTTTTTTTTTCCTCAATAGCCGTCGTATCGTTATCTCCGATCGGCGAACGGGCAAATCCGCAACGATAACCTCGATCGTTCCGATAAATATCTGACCGTAGTTTTTTGTAGATTAAAAAAAAAACAAACAATTATCAGAAAAAAAAAAAATATTCCTCTTCGGCCGCGATCGTCGGATGAAGCGATGCCGCACCGGCAACGAGCTCATCAGCATGACGACCGCGCCAACTCGAGTCTCGGAATTCCATTCGAGAATGGCGCGAGCCCGATGCGCCCGTAAAGTCGCGGGATGCTGGCATGCACTCTCTTGCTGCAGCGCGCGGTGCGACCGGGCCTCGGAGGCCCTTTACCTCCCTCGGTTGGGCTCGCTGGCGCGCAGCCATTCACAAAGCGATGCACCGGGGCAAGCAGAGAAGAGGAAGAAGGAACAAGATGAAGAAGAGGAAAATGAAGAGAAAGAAACGGATGAAGATGAAGAGGAAGAAGAAAGAAGAAGAGATCTCGCGGAGTTCGCCCCGAGGGCCACATAACGCTGCTTATACATGTGCTGTAACTGTATAGTATATATATATATATTATATATATATATATATATATACACACACCTCAGCAGGGAAGAGTGTACAACTGCCGCGAGGTACCGCGTTGGTCCAGCGAGGTAGGAGCCGCGCGGAGAGCGCCTAGTAGCGGCACCCTGAAAGGAGTCATTACCTCGGGGCCCTGATTGGCGTTTCCCCTCGCACCTTGTTATTCAAGCTGAGGCCTTAAGGCTCCGACGTGCTCGACGCTCCGAGAGGAACGGAGATAGAGACGGAGGGAGAATACGCAGGCGCGCGTCTTTTACGTACCACACGGTGGAGGAATCGTACAAGAAACTCGGTAATAACCAAAGAGAGGAGATGAGAGAAGAGGAGACGAGATTGGAAGAATGCGGCGGTAAGGAGGATGCCACTGATGGAAGGAAGAGAATTATTGCTTATTCCTCGGCGAGACTATCAAATTTCAAATTCTCATCTCTTCGACAGTGATTGCCGCGGAACCGTCGGCGAAGTTCGAGACTCTGCTTGAACCTTCGGCTTCCGAAGTACGAAAGCTGGTAGTCCTTGCTAACAGTGTTCGCTTCGCATAAGTTTCAGAGGAATGGGGGGGAATTGCGAACACTTCTGGATGGTATAAAAATCTGAAAAAAATCAAGCGTGTTAAAGGTGCTGAAAAGATTAATTTTGCACAATAATAATTCCAAAATGTTATTGACTAATTGATGAACAATCAAATTGATCAACAAATCTCCGGGAAACCTAATTTTTTTTAGATGAAAATTATTCGTTCATTTTTCCGAACACATGAATTTTTTCAGATTTTTGAATTCACTTTGAATTTTGCGACTTTCTACACATTTTTCCGATATAAAAAAAAAATCTAAGTGTATTTAAAAATCTGAACAAATTTATACGTATTCAGAAAAGTGAACGAATCATTTTCATAAAAAGAAAAGTTGGTTTTTCGGGAGATTTCTTGAACAATTTGATTGTTCATCAATTTGTTAATATCATTTTGGAATTTATTATTTTGAAAAATTAATCTTTTCACCACCTTTACTACGTTCGATATTTCAGATTTTTATACCATCCCGAAGTGTTTGCGATTCCGTCTCGTTTCTCTGAATCTTATACGAAGTGAACACTATTCGCAAGGACTACCTTAAGCGTACGCCATTGCCGCCGGTCGGAAGGGACTCAGGAGGGACGAAGGAGTAGGAGACTCCCGAGGGCCTGCCGGACTCGACCACATGGACGCAAGGGGAGCTTCGTGAATGCATTCCGCGACCTGGCGTCGCGCCTCGGAGTGTATCTCACCAAAGTTGATTTCACATCGCAGCTGTGTAAAAATGTGTGCTGAACAAACCGGAACACAGATAGAGTACTAAAAAAATCAGAAAAAAATAATTGAAACTCTCCTAAATCGGGGTGAACTATGAACTGTTAAGTTCTCGTAGTAACAGCGAGGCGGGAATGTAGCCTGTTTCTCCGAGGCAATTTTTTCCGGATTCTGGAACTAATTACAACGATTTTTATTTTTTAAATATCTTACTTTGTTTTGTTGTTGAGTGAACAGTCAAGTCGTAGATCCGGTCCCGTCGGAACGGCCTTCGTCCGTTAACGTCTCCGTTTCACCCGTATCTCTCCTTCACGTATAGTTTCTTTTTCGTTATTTTCTTTTTTTTTATTAATGCGAATCGAGAATAGAAAGGTGAGCGAAAAGGGATCTGATATCAAAGATCCAGGAGTCTGCGGCGTTGCACTCGACTTGGGTATATTATGTATAATACTGCAACGAGCCGGATTATACGATTACATTCACCGCGTACCGCAGCATCGTAGCTATCGTTGCGGAAAGCTCAGTGAAAAATGAAGGTGCTCGGGGGATAAACCGATTGCATAAACTAGCGCCTGGCGTCTGACCTCTGCGGTCTCGCCTCCGCGAGTTCTACGTTCTCTCGCTCTCTCCATCGCAGGGAGGGAATCCGCGCGAGCGTTTGTGCGAGAAGCAGCACGAAAGCCGCCGTCGCGGCCACCACGAGAGGAGCGCTGATTTGTTCAAGTACGCCGGAGGCCGCCGCGCCGAAGTGCCAGCACGCGTGTTATTTATCTTAAACTTTATGTGCCCAGAGTTCCCGCACCGCTGCCGCCGCTGCACTGTGAAACTCAGCGAAACACCGTTGAATACCGCGCGCGGCAACGAGAACAGATAGTATCAAATTGTATATCTGTTTATCCGATACCCATACTTTCAGTACCGGATGCGGCCTACCGCGCGAAACTCACCGATAATTTGGCAGCATATTTCCCAATTGCCAACTTTGAATTCAAATTCTCGATTGTGATACCCTTGCCGGCCCATTTACATCTCTGGCATATGATAATAATCGCAACATAATATACTGTTATGTTATAATTCATAATATAATCTACATATTAATAAAGTTCACGTCGATTGGACAGTCAAACCTGTATTCACAGGTACTCACAGACACTCACACGGATACTCGCGAATACTCGCAAACACTCACAGAGCACAGGTACTGGAAACGTGCGAGCCAACGCAACCGCTAGTGTATTACGTATATAACAATAATAATATAATATATAATAAATTATATGCATAAATGATATAATAAGATATATCATTACATTATCATAAAAATTTGTTTCAGTCGATAACTCTACTAATCGAGATTATAAATAGTTACAATGTCTCTCGCGAGTCTCCATTCACGGGGCCCTATTTCGCTGTGGCTGAGAATGCGTGAAAGATTTTTGAGCAACGTTGCGGCGAGGGTGGGGGCGATGAACGGAGAACGAGGACGAAGAAGACGATGGAAGAATCCATCGTCGTTCTATTGCCATCGTTCGATGCGCCGTGATGCACTTTCATCACGGTTTAAACGCGGGCGCGAGAGAGCGTCACGGCGGTTTTGCCGGGTCGCAAAAATAAGAAAATGCCGAAGCCTCCGGTATCCCAGGAATGCTGCTAGGTAGGAGCGGCGCGGCGAGTATCTCCGGGACGTATAGGTATAACATTGAGCGGTATATAGGATAGTGTAGTCCCCCCTCGCGGCTGGATGCAGGACGAGAGCGAGGGAGGGGGAGAGGCCCGGGAGAGAAGAGGATTCCTCGGGTGATACGCTATTACTGTCGAAGTCGGGCCGCTGCGAGAATCTGTGTTACACAAAAAAACATTACAATTAAAATCTACGGGCCATTCACTCGCAGTTTAGGTGCACAAATAATTTCAAGCAGTATCTGATTTAATGCGATTTCGCAAGTGGTTTCAACGATTTCACACATTTTACGGTTTCAGAGATTTCAGAGAAATTCAGAGAATGCATGGTGATTTCATAAAACATCATGCGATTTCCTTCTCGCTTCAAAGTCCTGGGAATCAGAAGGAAATCGCTTTCTATTGCGGAAGGTATTAGCGTCTGAAGTTTTTCAAAAGTCTTGCAATTTACAATAACTTTTTTTATTTGCTGATGTATAATGATTATTAATTTTTAAACCCTTGCATGTTATATCTGGTGCAGCATTTTTTACTTGGCATTGCTGAATGGCTAAATAACTATGTACGTTCATGAGTATGGAAACCAAGTCTTCTGCTCCTCTGGCTGATTCGTACCAATGGCGTAGTTCACCAATCTCTTTAGTATCTCCGTTTACCCGCGCATAGTCCCTTGAACACTCGTGACTAAGAAGAGTACATCTGACAAAATACTGGCAGCTGTTACATTTTTAAAGAGGCATCAATCGCCGATGAAGATTTCGTCACACTTTTTTGATAAAATGCTTTCTTTCCTGTTTCTCCGGCCGAGACAGGTTCATGAAACAGGTGTGTGTGTCGAGTATCTCGCAATCGTCCGCTCTCTGTAATCGGTCACTGCTTAATTGGAATGAATCCCGCATCAAAAGCCAACAAATGGACGATTTTCGCACGACGAACTCGTTATCGAGCCGGTCTTTCACTACAAGAACGAATGGACCGTTTGACGTTCTTTTAACTTTATTCTACATCGATGGTAATTTTTTTATTCGAGAGTACTCTGAACATCGGACTGAACGGTTAAATCTTGTAATAAGACGTCGCGACTATCCAGCGCGCATTCCTTGGCCGGAAAGTTTACATCACATTCTGCAACATTTGGCGATTAATCAATTATATCCGATTTTTTTAGAGTAACTTTATCGCCTTCTGCTATGCCAAGATTTATCCCTAACGTTTCAATTTTTTCGCACGCATCGTGCCACGCTTTCGCGATAGTTTTAGTTTCGCGTCTAGTTTAGTTGCGGTGTAGTTCGCAACGTGGTCGCTACAAGCTTCCAACGGCTTACACTGGCGTCCTCGGCGACACACTATGCTCTGCCAGTGAAAACACGCGCGATAGCAAACCTAGACAAAGAGCTAACAACAATTCTAGCCGCAGCACCATACATCATTGCAAAACTTTAGGTCCAAGTTACAAGAATTTTTTCGCCTTTTCCTATTTCAATTCGATCGTATGCGATTTCTGGTGATTTCAAAGTGTTTTCAATAATTTCTCATGAATATTTGAAATTGGTGATTTAAAAGAATTTCGAGAGATTTCATATGACATCGTTTTTGTTTTCATATGGAGTGGTTGAACAATTTCGCAAGTGAATGCACCTCGCTTAAAATACCTAAAATATGTTGGAATAAAAAACGGCTTTGGCAACTTGCAAATTGGCATTGGCGTCGCTAAGTGCCGATCCCATTTATAATCAGCGTAAATGCGAACATATCTGTTCCACATATTTTATTTATGCTCATTCGGTCGTCGTCAGATATTCCCTCGTTCGACCCGCTCCGATATCTTATCGCCGATAAATTAGATCGCTTCGTCGAGGGTGCGGTACTTGTCATCGAGCGAGAAAACCCGAGACTCGCATCCGTTTACGTACGACACGTAATAATAGAATTGCATTCGTTACCGGTCACGTGTGTGCTGGCCGTGTCACTGCACCGTCCGATCGGCCGGCCTTCCCGGCGCTCGAACCGCTATCGGTACGACCTACGAATTCCTTCTTTTTTATTTATTTTTTTCCACTCTTTTTCCACGAACTCTATTCAATATACAGTGGTCGACGAGCGGCAATTATTTTCAATAAAGTTTATCTCTCAGCGCGCAGTCAATTACGCAATGCTCGCATGCAAATAGGACTCGCTAGCCGTTAATTTGTATGCAAATAAATTGAAACGTTTTGTGTTTCTCGTTTACCGTACCGGGTCTCGTTCCGGAAAACGCGAAAAGCTTAATCTTGACAAACGGTCGAGTAAACAAAAAACAAGAAAAAAAAAAAAGAAAAACCCAAGTGATTAAGTTAAGAATTAATAGCGTAGACCGCGAGAACGTGGAACGGCTAATCCGTCGGTTCACGCATGCTATCCCTCCGACCGATTAATCGGCGATGAGGGGAGGAGGGGGGGGGGGGGGGGG
>JAPYZD010001109.1:0-23708 GCA_030522725.1 Ichneumoninae sp. B BG-2022a | reverse complement strand
ATTTTTTTTTATTACGAAAATGATTTGTTAATTTTTCTGAATACGTATGAATTTTTTCAGAATTTTATCTAATACTTGAAAATTACGATTTTAAACAAAGATTAACATAAAGGAAACGAATAAAATTTTGGGGTCATTATTATGGACGAACAATCTTATCGGCATCTTCCATAAGCTTGATTTTTTCAGATTTTTATCCGATCGAGAAATGTTTGTAATTGTTTTTTATTCCTCTCAAACTTAGGCAGCGTCAGTCATTGCCCTGGCACTACCTTAAATAGATCATTAGATATGTGGTTTGCTCTTCGGAGGCTTGTATCGAGAATGTATCAAATCGCCAGCTGAAAGTGAGATCCCTCAAGAATTTCGTAGTTCCCAATGGTGCAAAAATCTCAACCGAAAAAAATCAACCAAACCCAGAAAAAAAATCATTTGACAGCCAGTGTTTATTTGGTTTGAGTAAAATATTTATTTGATTTAAGTAAATAGTTGTTTAAATGAAATAAATATTTATTTAAACCAAATAAATATTTATTTAAACCAAATAAATATTTTACTTAAACCAAATAAACGGTGGCTGTCAAATAATTTTTTTTCTGGGTGCATGTGAAAAATAAAAAAATCGATAATTTGTACAGAAGAATGTCAATATAGATCATAGACCTATGTGTACGGATAAATAAATGTATGTACACGAAAAAAAATATTAATTGGGCTGTTAATAAAAAACAAAAAAAAACATTGAAAGCAACTTTCACCTACATACAGGATAATTGCATGTGTTGGTCCGGTGCCCGGAGTTTGCCGATAAATTATACTAATTACCACTTTACAGTCGCAAAGTAACAAGTTACGTTACCGGTTGTTTTTCAGTAAATTGCGTGTCGCCCACCGCCGGAGTTATTTCGAGTGGCAAAATTATACCTTGAAAAAAAAAAGAAAAAAAAACTATAAGTTGAAGAAAGAAGGGTATCTTCGGGTAAAATCCTCCGGTGAGCTTGTATTTCTAATTAAAAAAATATATATTTACATGTACAAATTTATTGCATAGTTAGTAGCTACAATTTGCCATCGGTGAAAGATCGTATGTTGCCGCGGATTAATTGACCATTTATTTTCCCTGCTGGTTAACCGGTTACCTAACAGTCTCACATCACCACTCCCGATACACGGTAAAAAAAAAAAAAACGCTCGTACATTAAAAATCTCTCGTCAACGAAGTCCACGGTTTTTGTTTCCGCTAATTATTTATTTAATTTATTTAAGTGAAAACGTGATAACGTTTAATTATATTACATACTATTTTTTGTTGGAAATACGGTTCGTCGACAAAAAGTAACCGTAAAATTAACAAGTGAATTAGCGTGGATCCTCGTGCACAAGAAATTTTTGTTAAACCGTAAAGAAAACCTTTTTTTTTTTACCGTGTAGACCCTGTAGAACCGGCCATTCGAGTGCTCGGTCCCGATGATTGCTTCGAGTCTGAAGGTGGAGGCGCGAGTGTGTGAAAAAAAAGAGCCGGGGGAGGGGGTATTAGACGAAGTAGAGAAAGGTGAGCGATGAAAAGAGGCGAAGAAGGGTGACAAATGTGGGAAGGACAAGACGATTGAAGGGAACCCGGGGGGAGAAGTTCCAGCCCGAGGATTGGACGGACGATGATGATGACGCGCATTCAGGCTGATTGCCAGTCACCGGAGGGTCCCGCGTAAGCGGGGGAGTAAGAGGGTTTTACCGGGGTTCCACGAGGCAAGCCATTTACTTCCTCGAGCGTTTTTCTTCCATTTACCCGCTCGTCGCGACGAGGTTGGCTGAGCTTGAGGCAGAGATACCGTACCCGCCCCAGCTCGCGGCTTGTATGCAGGCGTCGTCCTCGCCAATGAACTCCGTATATATACCCGCACGTGTCCGCCGCAAGATTAATAGGGAACCCTTGCATCGTCTCCCAGCTACCGCTCACGAGAATCGTCGAATTCCATGGCGAAATTGGATTTCAATTGAATACGAAAAAATTAGTAAACGAGTAAAGGAATTACATTGCATGGATGTTAGCAATGCCGCTCCAACGAGGTCATTGGCAGCCGTCACTTTTGGCAAACATGTGCTTTCCTAACGGAGTGATATAATCTTCCGTTACTTCCGGTCCAGAATAGTTATTTGTATGGCAAGAGCGTACAAAGAGAGTTCTTGACGAGTGCATTCACACGAGTCAGAACTCCCTTTTCTGCGCCCGTGCCGTTCACATAATTTTTTCTAACAACTTCACGAAAATCACACTTTCCGTTCCCGTGAAGTGAGCGTAGAAAGGCACTTTTACGCACTAGTGCGGGAAAATGACCATATTGCGTTTGTACGCATGCGCAGTGTTTTTTCCGCACGCGATGCGAAGAAGTGCCTTTCTGCGCACACTTTACTGGAACGGAAAATAGGATTTTACGTGCGTGCGTTAGGGAAAATTAATTTTTTCGACCAAAAGTGACGTCATTCAGGAAATGCGTCCCTTCGATTTGAAAATCTCATTGTTCGACCGGAAGTGACGACATACCAATAATACGTCATTTCCGGTTTGAAAATACCAAAACAGTTGTAATATTAACGAAAAAACCAAAAAAAATTGTGGTCATTCCCTGACTAGAAATGTTTGTCAAATATACAAACTCTTTTTTACCGTGCGAGCTCGTTGCTGAAAGTGCGGCACGTTCGCAAAGTTTTTCGCAAAACCGGTAATGGCGCAACGAAGCGTGGCGCATGCGAGTCGAGTTACTCAATTTCGTGCCGTTGCATTGAAATGCGGGTTGCGCGGATAAGACATACGGCGAATCCACCACCGAGATACTTTTACTCTTGACACGGAAACTCCCGATTGTGCTTGTTCTCGTGACGTCACGACTCCGATTCAACTTTCGATCGCGAGCGGCCGTGTCCCCGAAAGAGAGAAAACTTCGATTGTCCCATTGTATTACATTCGTTAAACACATGTACTACGTCCTCCGTTGCTAACGATATTCGATTGGGGGCAAAATGGACCCTAAGCTAAGACTCTACATTGAGAAAAATAAATGGTTGATTTAACTAAAAGTCGCGCTAACATACGTTTATAGCTGTTATTTGTTCGGTACAAATAAAGCATTGTCTTGTTAAATGATTATAGGGGAAACGTGGTGAATATGGCCCACCTCGATTAACACGTAAATCAATGATATATGGACCGGGCCATATTCCCCACTTTTACCCTATGCTTCAATTTATTCAAAATTTGTTAATACAAACAAAATTTTTTGTTGTATCAAACAAATACACCTTTGAACGAATGTCACCGCGCATTCACTTAAGGTAGCTATGTCGTTTCGGGCTCATTTCGCATAAGTTCGAGAAAAATAAGGGAAAATTGCAAATACTTCTCGATCGTATAAAATCTGAAAAAAATGCATGCATACTAAAGGTACTGAAAATATTAATTTGCATAATAATAATTCCAAAATGTTAGTAACAAATTAATCCAAAAATTAATTGTTTAACAAATTACCCGACAATGAAACTTTTTTCTTATGAAAATGATTCGTTCATTTTTCTGAACACGTATGAATTTTTTCAGATCTTTCGATTAGCTTTGACTTTTTTTTTATATGGAAAAAATGTGTGAAGAAATACAAAAATCAAAATTGCTTGAAAAATCTGAAAAATTCAAACGTATTCAGAAAAATGAACGAAGCATTTTCATTAAAAAAAAGTTGCTTTGCGGGTGATTTTTTAAACAATAAATTTGTTGATTGATTTGTTAATAATATTTTGGAATTATTATTATGGAAAATTGATCTTTTCAGTACCTTTAATACGCATGCATTTTTTCAAATTTTTATACCATCGAAAAGTACTTGCAATTTTCTCTCATTTTTCTCGAACGTATGCGAAATGAGCGCGAAGCGACATAGCTATCTTAAGAGACCCACCGATACGCAGACTATAATGGTTACATCATTTTGTAAGTCCCATAAAAACATTACGATTTTCCGTAATAATATGAGCGTTACTCCCCGATCACTGCTTCCACCACGAGTTTAATATCAAAAACAATTTACACGGTGAAAAATGTAGTTAAGGAGTCTCTTGACGAGTAATCCGCCTATAAGTCAAACCTTTCTTGGTCCCTCTTCAAGCTAGGACAGCGAAGCATGACGCAAAAAAAAATTGCAAGTAACAATCTAATTAGCTAATCTGCGATTAATCATCAAGAGCGGCTCCCCTCGCTCCTCGGGCCTTGAGAGCCCGGAAGTGGCTTTATACTCTCGTATGCATGGAAACCGCTCGTGCACACACACACACACACACACACACACACACACACACACACACGCATCGCTATCCATCGTTCTTTAGTTGGTACGTATGCATATATGCGGTCGCTCGAATGGCGAGATGGATAGAGGGTGGAAGCGGCGTGGGTGTCAGGGTACGTCAGCGCTGACGTCGGCACCGCAAGCATGACTATGAATAACAGCGTCGAAGCGGACTCGAACGGTGCGGTTATCGATTAACCCGTACTGCGGCGATAGAGTTGGGTGGGCTTTGGGGTGGCCCGATCAGGAACGCGCCCGCAAGATAGTCCTCCGAACGCTTCCCGTTTCTCGATACGCAATCAATCACTCTCTCACCACCGGGGTGGGAGGGGGGGGGGGCATCCGCGCCCTCCGCCGCCGATAATCGTAACTTTTGTATCGTTTGGAACGCAGGCACTATGGAACAGAACCGCGGACGGGATTCTCTGAATTCCCCGATCCGGCGGTATAGAGCTTTTAACGCCGTTGCGTTCTTCCGGTCGACGAGATACGGCACATATGCCGATCCTCGGGCTATCTGGAAATCTATCATTCGCACGCATTATCCGCGCTCGTCCGATTGGACGATCGGATTGCGCGTATCGACCCATCGAGCACAGACCATAATAGCTGCATCATTTTTAAGCCCTGTTATAAAAAAATCAACGATGATGCAATGCAAGGGAGATGCAAATATTTTCCATAGACCCAGAAAAATAATTTATTTGACGGGCATCGTTTATTTGGTGTTAAGTAAAATATTTATTTGACGGCCACCGTTTGTTTGGTGTAAGTAAAATATTTATTTGACAGCCACCGTTTGGTTTAAGTAAAATATTTATTTGATTCAAGTAACTATTTACTTAAATCAAATAAATATTTTACTTAAACCAAATAAACGGTGGCCGTCAAGTAAATTTTTTTTCTGGGTGTGGAAAAAGGAGATTATTGAAAAATGCCAATTTTTTTTAAATGTTCACATTGCTTTCCGTAGTTATTATGTTATTGCGTGCGTGATTCTTACGTCAGATAAAATTTTGAAAAATCGACAGTCAGAAAATGGTGACCGTGTTTTATGAAACGAAACTTTTTCAGTACGATCCTATCCTCGTTACGATAGCGAAACTTTTTCAATGTCAGTACGATCCTATCCTCGTTACGATAGCGAAACTTTTTCGATGTCAGTACGATCCAATAGAAATTTTGCTACGGAGCATCCACACGCTTTTTTTTCTTCGAAAACGATTGAAAATTTGAACGAGTGTTTCAATGAATATCACAGTTGTGCGATATTTTCATTTTTTTTTTTTTTCAGTTTGAATATCAATAAAATCTTCAGATATCCTGCGTTACGTTCGATTAATGTCGAAAGTTTGGTCGTCTCATTGCCATCGATTACTGTCGTCAGCAGTTGACGTGATAAGAACACGTATTACAATCGTGCGTCGTACCAGCCATAAAAAAAATTCAGTTTGTTCGTGCGTAAACGTATAATATTACTCGCAGTGTCGGCAACACACAATTTTTCCGCTACATTCGTCGACCATGGGACGTAAGACCTCCGCACCCTCTCGCACCCCTTCGTAAAGCCCTACACGTTCTTGGCTAGGACCAAAGAATCGATTTTCTCCGACGGGCTACGACGGAACAGTCCCAAATTGTCCCCGCTGGTATTGACGACCCCCAGGAGCCTTGCGTGTCAGACCGACGGTATCCCGTCGCAACCATGGAACATTAATACTTATAAGCAGCACCACGAAATATCTCGGAAACACATCAATCACTCGAAGCCCCCAAGAGTCGGGCTCCATTCGAAAAAAGAAAAAAAAATAGAAAAATTAGGATGAGAAATTATAATCCGTTCGAAACATTTTCGCACTGTCGAGTTTTATGATGCAGAAAAAAATTCATTTAATTACTCGCCAACGATACCATAATAAGGAGACCTGCCCTTGCAATCGCTCAGACCACGAATCTAATACAAGAACACGCTGAGAAAAAATTACATAGTTAAAGCAACAATACTGAGTTTTTACCATAAAAAATAGTTCCCAAGGGAAACGTTTACATTTTATAGTTATGACAAAGACAACAAATCATGGCTGTAACCATAATTATAGTTTAACCAATTAAATATATACTATAATAAATTATCTATATAGACGTTCCCCCTCGGAACTATCCACACCCAGAAAAAAATTTATTTGACGGCCACCGTTTATTAAGATTAAGTAAAATATTTATTCGATTTAAATAAATATTTATTCAAATCAAATAAATATTTTACTTAATCTTAATAAACGGTGGCCGTCAAAAAAATTTTTTTCAGGGTCCATTATAATAGGGACTCGGCCCTTTCCTTCATAGTTTAGTGGTGACGAAAACCAAAAAGAAGACATTTTTTTTGGCAAAACGAATTAATATCGACAATTCTGTTTCCAGGTCGAGCGTTCTTCGTGACCGGATGAAAAGTTCTATTCCAGGTTGTCTCTCCACGATCCGATTCGTCCCGATTTCCGAGTCATTGATTTTTGCGGTTGTACGGCCGATATTGCCGGACACATTGTGTGATTAAGAATTCGGAGGAGTGAATTTTGAAGGCATGAAGACGTCACATAGCGTTGCTCGTCAAGTCGCCGTGGACGACGAGAAGCGATGTTTTTATTTTAGCTCCCGCTGACAGTTATGGAAGATTCCCCTAACACGAGACCGTCGTGTGGAGGGTAAGAGGACCAGGGGCTGTTCGACTGGATCAATATTACAGGTAGCCGACTCGCCCGCGTTCTCTCGTCCACGAGCTCACCCCGGATCTCCCCTCTGCTCTCCAGAGCCACGAACGCACCGCAATCTACCACCGTTTTGGCTTTTATTCCGTATTCTAGGAGCAGCTTGGCCCACTATCGGTTTCTCCACAATTCTTTCTCTCCGGCATCGCTCGACACCACCGCAGCGGGGGTCTACAATGGGCGACGATAATAGAACAGTGAAGGAATAATTTTACATAATTTCAAAAATATTCAATTTCAATTCGATGCGTTGATTTTTTCATCGAACTCAATACGGGTGTTTCCTTCATCGTGTAGAGCACTTGCATTGGATTTCAATCCAATTACTCGATATATGTTGCCATTGGAGTCAGAATGGGTTTATTTTAAATAAAATAAAAAAATGTCCGAAAATCTTATAAAGTTTCAAGTCCTCGATCGACAATGTAAAATATAATTATTTGACAGTACAAAACTGAAAACATAAATGAATCGGTGGATAGTATTAAACCGCAATTGTGGCGTCGTGGCAAGTCTTCGCAAATAGTTACAAATTCTTGTTTAAAAAGCTCATTAAGTATTTTATAATACTTGTGATGTTTTATTCCAAAAGAAGAAAATTACATACGAAACGCATAAGCTTTGAAAATTAAAAATAAACTTGGGGGACATTTTTTTCAATGACAAATACGCATTAATTTATAAAATTCGACCCGAAAACTCGTAAATTACCTGAGTCTAGAATATCCTTAAGGTGGTACTAAAACTTGCACCCCTCTCTGAATCGCCTGCCCTCCCGAATTGACTAACCACCCCTGTATTTCGCAGAGAATACAGAGCACTATATACACACGTGTAACGTGTGAGCATTGTGTATTCGTGATAGACGTGTGTCCGTGTAAAAGCTACACCAATGGGTATTTGTGTAGTAAAACCTTTAAAAATAAAATAAAAAACCTGTGATCAAAATTTTATTTTTATTTTTTCTGAAAAATAGGCATTCATTTATAAAATCCGACTCGAAAAGTAGCAAACTACCTGGGTATAGAATATCCTTGAGGTACTAAAACTTGCACCCCTCTCTGAATCGCCTGCCCTCCCAAATTGATTACTAATTTATGTAGTAAATTTATGTATTTATGTAGTAAAACCTTTAAAAATAAAAAAAACCTGTGATCAAAATTTTATTTTCATTTTTTCTGAAAAATACGCATTCATTTATAAAATCTGACTCGAAAAGTAGTAAACTACCTGGGTATAGAATATCCTTGAGGCGATACAAAATCCTGCTCCCCTCTCTGAATTGCCTGCCCTCCCAAATTGACTAACCACCCCTGTATTCCGCAGAGAATACGGAGGACTATATACACACGTGTAACATGTGACCACTGTGTATTAGTGATAGACGTGCGTCCCTGTAAAAGCTATACCAAGCGGTATCTGTAGCGTCGAGCATCTGTCGGGGTATCTTGTTGGCGCAAGAGTACGGTACGGTTCTGGAGCACGTGCCTCTCGTCCGCGTACGTGAGCAAATATAGAGCTCCACGTTTATTATGTAAGGGTTATATAAGATGTACATATAGGCATGTAATATGCACACAGGGATTCGTGCGTCTAAGCTAGAATATTCACCCTTTATGTACACCTACATGCGCCGACTCATAAATGTTCAAGCCTTGTGCGCAAAGCTCACGATCCTACCGCCGTCTCGCATTTATTATGCATAGGCCAATTTGTTGTATTCTCTTCCAAAAAAATCCATGTTGGGGAAAAAATATATGTCCCATTCGGTAATTGCCAAAATTCGGCTTGTCTGAAGACAAAATTGACATCGATTTTGTGTCCAGCATAAAAAAATACAGCGAATTATGTAATCCATCAAATTCGGCACATCTACATCTCTACCAGGAAATATTTCTGCCAAAATCTCTACCACTGAAGAAAAAACTACCGGAATTAAAATAAAACTCTCCCGAAATTTTATTTAAATTCCGGTGGAGATTTTTTCTTCAGTAGTAGAGATTTTAGTAGAGTTGTAATATGGTAGAAATGTTTGGGGAGAGATTTTTTTCTGGTACAGTTGTTATCTGGTAGAGTTGTGAGTGGTAGAGATGTAAATGTGCCTAAAAGTCCGCCAAGCCTTTCAATCTGACGCATAAAAATTGCAAGGTGACGTTTTAATCGTCTTTGCCCACTGATAAAAAAATACGGTTGAATCAACTAGATTCGAGCAGGTACATGCAAATAAATATTCTGTTGGTATAGTTAAAACATTGGTAAAAGAAAAATGTAATTATCCTACAAAAAATATTTTTGAGGTATTAAAACATTTTGTTCGATCGACAAAATATTTATTTGATCGTCCCTGCCCGAATATTTAGTTATTTAACCTTGTTTTTTATCGGTGCAAGGGTACAAAAAAACGCCGTGTAGCATTCGTACATGAAAAACAGACTAATTTCGTCGTTTTAACTGGTCCATAAAATTTTTACCGTGATTTATATGTCTGTTCCGTTTTTCATATACATCCAGAAAAATAATTTATTTGACGGCCACCGTTTATTTCATTTAAATAAATATTTATTTTATTTAAATAAATATATATTTCATTTAAGTAACTATTTACTTAATTAAAATCAATATTTTACTTAAACCAAATAAACGTTGGCCGTCAAATATATTTTTTTTCAGGGCGTCGTGACTGACACACAGCGCTTCTTATTAGTTTTCCTATAAAGGCGATGAAAAGTGTAAAAAAAAACAAGATAAAGTGATCGTTTTGTCATTTTTTTCATCCAATCTTCAACCGTTTGAAAGGGCTGTTATAATTTATCAATAAAGTTGATAACGGTGCGGTGAGTTTGAAGAACGACAGGGTAGGCTGATTGTTCGGTATAACAGTGGCAAGATTCTCACCGAGGATTGCTGGAGAAGCGGTCTACAATTTCCTCGAGGAAATCGGGGTCTGGCAGCCGTCAACGTCACGGGCTCTTTCGCGCGTCGATTAATGATTCCGGCCGTGGGCGAGGAGCGGGCGCATCGCGCCTGCTCGAGGCGGAAATAAATCGTTGCCGGGAGGGCCCCGAGGCGAGGTACGTGATTGGCCGAACAATAGGGCGATCGAACAGACCCGAATCGACGACTCCTCGACGACCGAGAGAGAGCTCCGGTTATCGCCAGTGAGACGCGCACGCACCCTTCCTTACAATTTTCCGTTCCTTATCGGGTTACGATGGGAAGCGACAAAAAAAAACGAGGGCGAACCAGTATGAAAGAACGATGGGTAGCCATTCGGAGTACGCGCGTGAAATATTTCACTCCTTTTCACCCCGGTAAGCGAGATCGTAAAGACATGCCCGATAAACGGCAATCTATACGTTACCGCAGTTACAACGTGCCTTTAACCCTTCACCCAGAAAAATAATTTGTTTGACGGTCACCGTTTACTTCGTTTAAATAAAATATTTATTTGATTTAAATAAATATTTATTTCATTTAAGTAACTTGATTTAAATTTACTTCATTTAAATAAACATGAGAACTAACCAAACGATTCGCCGCAACCCAAATAGAAAATATCAAACCATTATGCATACAACCCATACCACACACAATACATTCATTCAATCACCCAATGCGTACAACGTACCAGCAACTCGAAACAATAAACAACGATGAAATAAACTGACATTTTTAATTTTAAGTACTAATACTTAATATTTTAAGTATAACAAAACATTTTTATTGTAAAACGATGAAAAACCGTGACTGGTGGACTTCGGTCGATGGCCAATTAGTAGCATATATGTGATATATAATCGTCAAAATATAGTAGCATCCATACCGTGTAATTATTGTCAATAAATAAATTTACTGCTACTAAATAAATTTTTATTCTGGTTGTTCAACTACCGAAGCGACGATTGCCTCTGAATAACATGATATTTCTCAACCCATCGATACTTTGCTGTATAAAAAAAATGTGAAAGACGTCATTTTCCAAAAACTCATTTCTTCAAAAAAAATTGTACATGCAAGTAAATAAAAAGTTTACTAGGATTGGACGAAAAACGTTTTATGACATGAATCAACTATTCCTAAAATATTTGGTACAAATTTCTGGATAAAAAATATCGAAGATATTTCCATCAATTGCTTTTTCACTGAAGTAACAAATATAATACGCTGACAGCTGAAGAGTTGAAAGAAAACCTTGATATTGTTCTCCGTCAGCTTCTCTCATGCCGCATTGTATCGGGGCATAAAAAAATTAACATCTGGCGCCATAGACAGCCCATATAAATGACAATAGTTGGTCGATCTTCCTTCGCCGCTCCGTCGCGCAGTGTACTTCGTGTTCCGGGGCACTTTTCCACGTGGCGGAATCGAGGAAAATGTGTGTACACGAGTGCGGGGTACATGGAGCGAAACGGAGTAGAGGGTGATGGAGAGTCGGGCTAGGAGAGGAGGAAGGTGTGCAATAACGTAGGGTAGAGTAGGGCATTAGGGACAGGAGTTGCGCCGGAGAAATAAGGGATGATGAGGATAACCCGAAGAGAAAGTAGGGAGTAGCAGAAGGGAATGAGAAATATAACAGGGCGGGTTGCATGACCGGCCCGAGAGGGGTCGGTGAGAGGGAGAGAGTTTTCGGCCGACTACCCGAGAATATAATAGCGATAGCCCCCGAATCCCGAGCCCCGGGTATTACGACAGAGGGATGCGTGCGCCCAATATCTACGGGTCAATGCCCTTTCCGCGGCCCTCGCCCCAACAATTTCTTTCGCCGCTCTCTGGCACTGTCGTTTCTCCCTGTCCAGCACTTTCTATCCACGTACGCTTTTGTAGGCAATTTCGTTCAGAATAGTGGACGAACACCGGACAGGGTGGTTTTGAGGAATCGATCGGTGTCAAGATGAGCCTCGACTTTTTTTATTGCGTACGGTAAAACGAAACAATCGAGTCTTATTTCATCGTTCCAGTTACAGCAGAAAAGATTTAACAGCCGCTGTTAGGTTTGGCCTAATTTATATTCGAGGTATTCCGTACGGTTTCGAACGGACAAAATCCCGACCCTCTCCAAAAAAGTTGTAATTTCACCACAATTCATGATTATTCACAAGAGGTTTTTGTAATTTTTTCAGAATTTTTGGATCGTATTTTTTTGATATATAAAAAAATTGAACTTTTTCTTAAAACCTCTACATCTTAAAAACTATAAGCGGTATTAAAAAACCCTTAAGACATGAAAGTTGCAGTTTTAAGTGAACTTTTGAAAAGAAAATTTTGTCGATTATTTTGAATGCAATAAACGTTCATTTCTATGAAAAATAGACTACAATATTTTTTTCAGCCAATATGTCATGTTTGATTAATCCTCAAAAAATTCCAGAATATACGCTAACGTGTGTAGAGTGATCTCATATTTTTGTTTGAATGGGCGAGACGCCCGTATGATAGCTACGCTCCGTTTAAGATCGATTTTTCATAAAAAAAGAGAGATATTTATCACTTTTCATTGGATTTTATAAAAATTGTGACACTACCCACAATAATGGAAGTTAAAAAATAAAATAAAAAAGGAATTGGGGATTTTTCATTTAAAAAACGGGATTTTTTAAATGAAGAAAACAGATCTTAAACGGAGCATAGCTATCAAACGGGTATCTCACCCATCCAAACAAGAATATGAGATTACTCTATACACTTGAGAGTATATTCTGGAATTTTTTAAGAAAAATCAAACATGACATACTGGCTGAAAAAAAATATTTAAGTCTATTTTTCATAGAAATGAAAGTTTATTGCATTCAAAAAAATCTGCAAAATTTTGTTTTCAAAAGTTCATTTAAAACTGCAACTTTTATGTCTTAAACGTTTTTTAGTATGACTAACAATTTTTAAGATATAGGGGTTTTTAAAAAAGTTCAATATTTCGATATCGCAAAAAAAAAAATACGATCTAAAAATTCTGAAAAAAATTACAAAAACCTCTTGTGAATAATCATGAAATATGGTGAAATTACAACTTTTTTGGAGAGGGTCGGGTTTTTGACCGTTCGAAACCGTATGGAATACTTCACTTATTTCTCCAAATATAAGTCGTGTACATTTTCGGAATTTCTGGTCCCTTGATTCGAGCTAACATTGGCTAAATGCTATCAAAAGCATGTTGTATAGTAACAAACTTTTGAGGTCAGCTGGCCAACGCTGAGAAAAAATTACATAATCCAGGCAACAATACTGACTTTTTACCATAAAAAATAGTTCCCAAGGGGAACGTCTACATTTTATAGTTATAACAAAGACAACAAATCATGGTTACAACCATAATTACAGTTTGACCAATTAAAAATATACGATAAGAAACTACCCCGAGGCGTTCCCCCTCGGAACTATCCATTATAGTAGGAAATACTATCCTTTTTCTCAGTGAACGATACGTTCGTACCAATTAAACACATTTCCACTTACGGTCCGACATCGTTTTTTACTGTTTATACGCAAACTTTAAGAATTTTTGGGGTTCTCAAGTAACTCGACATCTACCGCGTCGCCAAAGCGACAGGGACAACCCAGTGCCGGAAAAACCCCTAGTGGCAAACAAACCCCGCGATCTTCTTATTCTCCCGACCGATTTAATTTCAGATAAGCTCCGGGACGAACGGGTACGGCTTAAGACCGGGTTAAAGGATCGCCTGCGTGGGAGGAATCGACGCCAGTCCGCTTGCACAAAAGCTCGGGGACAAATTTATCTCTCGTGCCACTACCTCTTCTCTCCCTCGCTCACGCTCTGCAGCAGAGTCACTTTCCGCTTCACAAATTATATCCGGTCTATGAGTTTGATTAATCAAAGAGGGTTTTGCTGCTAGAGCTGGTCCCAATCTTGCGCGTGCTTACAGTGAATTGCACAACTCTTGGACCAAATTGCGATCCAGATTCAGACATGTTTAGGACTCCGTCGAACTCCTCCCAATCGATCTTTGCCTTTATTTCCCTTGTCTCTACATAGTTCGACAGTTTCAATAAATTTGGTAAACTTTCATCAATAATTGTATCCATTTTTTACTTTTTTTTTTTTACTTATTCCCATTATGCAGTTGCAGCTTCTGTATTCTGCACGGAAAATAATATATGCAGAAAATATATTAAAATCTCCTATTTTTCCGCGTAAAAATATATTCTGTATGTAAATTATAATATACTTTTCGTATACGTGAAAATGTGTCATTTGCGATATAAGTGCGGTAAAGCGAACTTTATACGCACGCTGTGAAGTGTGTCACGCGCTGTACGTGTATCAAACGTACGACTAACTTCACGGCTCGCGTATGATGATTGTTGCACCGCATTAGTATCGCATAATATTTTTGTAACGAATTCAGGAGAAGTGCTTCTCCGTGCCTGCTGATTGAGGCGCTGTACGAGGAGTGTGCGTAAAGGACGAGGAGTGTGCGTAAAGGACGATACGCGTGCGTAAAGTACGAGAAGCGTGTGTAAAGTTCGAGCAGTGTGCGTAAAGCCAATAGGCCCGACATGCGCATGCACCGGTTCATTATTGTACTCATGGCTGTAAAGCGCCACTTATGCCACTCACGGCAGGCACGAAAACTTGCACTTTTCATCGATGAGTTGCACCAATGTTATTTTGTGAATATTTGGCCGGATACATCCATCAATTTATGTCCCATAACAAATGAACTATATACGATAAAACCCCGATTAACCGAAAGTTATTACTTTTTTGAACATTTTGTTCTTGTAAAATGAACAAGAAAAAAGAAATTGTGGTCGTTTGTGGACACGAAACTTGGGTACCTACTTTACCTTGCACGAGTCGAAATGACTAAATCTGACATGGGCTATGAATAGCGTCCGTTTAATTTCTCCTTTTAATAATTTACGGAGCATGCTCTAGGCAGGTATAGTTGCAGTTTACAGAAAGGCAATTGCAATGAATCGCAGCTGAACGAGAAAGGGAGAAGGAGGAATGGGGGAAAACACGCTTTTCCCGTGGCAGGCATGTAAACGAACGACTCCCTCCAGAGGCGAACCGGTCGATGTAGCAGAACTCGCAGTAATCCAGGTCGGCACGTCGGGTGAAGGAAAAACGTGAACGTAAAATGGACGGAAACATGGGATGGAACATGGCGGTGGTGGACCGATAAAAAAAATTACAAAAACGGGAAAAAGGATAGATTGAACGAGCAAGCGATGAAGCCAACTCTACGTTATTCGGCGATACAAACTTTGGTAGGTCGTCAACCACTAGGCGATAAAAAGAAAAGAGTGGTCATTTATCGTTTACTAAGTTATTATTATTATTATTGGTTTACAGAGAGGAAGTTACAAACTTATAGTATCTGCATCGCAGGTATATCGTAAGACGAAACTAAACACCCAGAGGCCTGGCCAGGGAATCGAACCCGCGAATAATCGAAGTTCTCGAATATTTTTCGCCAGATTCACATTTTTCTAGGTCTTCACTGCCCCCTTCAAAAATGACACAATAGGAAACGATGCAGACATGGCAAGTCCGTGCCTAGAGAATGACGATTATAATTTAGAGTGAGGTTTTGAGAGGGGGGGGGGGGGGGGGGGTGAATCGGCAAATGAAATGTAATCAGGTACCACACTTTGCTACCCTTATTCCCTCATTCCTAATTAACGCTTTTTTTCACCCCGTATTTTATCATCTTCACTACTCTTTCGCTTCTTTGGCTTTTCACATTTTTCTTTTATCTTTTTTTTCGTTACTCTTTGGGAATGCTTCGAGGCCGTCCTATGTGATTTTCTTTTTCTCTTTGGTGAAAAGGGGCACAGGGGGCGGCGAGATGTGAGAGAAATAAAAATTCATAATTATGCGGGCTTATTAGCGGCTTGAAAAAAATTCTCACCGGAAAATTAACGAGGACGCGTCTCAAGGGGTTCCCCGTCTCCGACAGAGCCGGGGAAAAAACGTTCGCGTCCGAAGAACACCCCATCCTTAACCCTGTAGCTGACGCTGACTCGTCGCAGCCATTGCCACCCGACGGCCCTTGTATGCTACGTGGCCTGTAAAATTGTACGAAACCACGCGAATTAGTTTTTGCCGCGAACGATAATTATAAAATGCCGAATAGCCACGCCTAGGGGTGCTCTAGTGATTATACACCGTGCATCGCTGATACGAGATTGAAATACGATGGCGAGATGCTAATTGCTGAGACTAACGTATTTTTTTCAGACACGCTAAATGTTAATTTCTTTACCCAAAAGCAAAAACAGAATTAACCTAAAAAAAAGGCCTTAAAAGTTGTTGATCTGAAAAGAAAATAAAATATTCAAATAATTTCAAAGACCTTAAAAATGTTTCCGACGAACTTGGTCAAGGCGAACATAAGCATTCGACATGCCTCCCCCCCCCCACCTCGTTCCCTACCATAATTGAGTTAAATACAATCTCCATTCGGCACCTCCAAGCCAAGCCGATACCTTCGTCACGGCTACGTGTATCAATTTCGGTTGCCCATCGCTTCATTCAATAATCGGCAGACTATAAGATCCGTGTTCGCTGGTACCCTAGTATAATATAGTTGGGTTGACCTAACAATAACCTTCGGCGAAGACGTAACGTTGAGGTAGGTCCCGGGAGCAGGTATTCCTTCATCAGGTATTATGCCCGAGTCGTTCGCGTGCTCCAACTAAACTGGCCCCCGGACCATCGAAGAAAGGGGCCCAGGCACGTGTCCCCGATTATATAGTTTGTTCCTTTTTTTAAAAGGCACAATGATTGACGGCCTGAATGTACTACGATGCCTAAGTCGCTACCGGTCTTTCGAGGCATCTTTCGACCTGTCTTCGTAACGACTAATTAATAGTGGCGTCTTCATTGAAAGGTATTCGCCGGGAAGGTTGGTGTACCATCCGTTAATATTTAACATTTAACTGACAATTTCGGCACTACTCGCATATCGGTTAAACCGACGGTATTAACCGTATAAGCGTAGAGGAGACCGGGGGAAAATGGTACAAGGGGCAAAACGGGACAGTGAGGGCAAAACTCAGTTTTCCAATAATTTTTGGATGCCCCATTTTGTCCCAACGACACATCCGGATTTTCCAGCCGTTTGTCCCCCGTGCAACTATCGCCACTATCCAAAAGTAATTGGACAATTGCGATTTGTCTCATTATCTCGTTTTGCCCCACAGTGCCATTTTGCCCCGGTCTCCCCTACAACTCGACAATCAGATCCAGAGAAAAGTACTTGAAAATTGTATGACATGGTTAAGGGAATGCTGGAGCTATTTATTCCTTTTTTAACCTGCTTTACCTGTCTTACCGACGGGCCTAGACAATTTTTCAGTTCCGACTTAGCATTGTATGCGTCAAATCATGCAGGACTGTGGTATTTACATAAACGCTTCGGTGTGCAGTCGAATTTCGATGGAAAACTTACAAGGAATTAAGAAAACCGAATATTATAGTTTGCGAAAGGGCATGAACGTAATGTCACGATTGACGCACAGGTGGCTCTGCATCGTGCCCTACATTCATGCCGTTGTCATCGGCTCTGATCACCAGTCACAAGTCGATAGACTAGGTGAACGCAGTATACATGATTATCTTTTTTATGAGCAACTTTCCGACGGTTTTGGAATATTCGGAGAACTTCAAAGAATTGACATGCACTCTCTTTTGTCGTATGTGAGATCGAGAATTTTTTATATGCTACAGAAAGGATGCTGTTGACATTTCAACGGCTGTATTGATTTTCGCGACAATTTGTAATGTTCGATTATCTTTATTTCTCGGAAGATTTCGACCGAAATTAGCGTGCACGCCGAATCGTTTATGTCATTAATATAGTCCTGTAAAATTTGAAGCTTACCCGTCGCATAATAACAACGAATAGTGAAAACTAAGAAATCACCTATTTCGGCCGGTAAAACAGGAAGGCCCAGCCGCCCCTTAAGGAAATACGTCAAACAACTACTTTTTTACTTTTGGAACTAAAAATGACAATGGTTATAAAACAATGAATAAGGTTTTTTTAAAAAGAATTTCTAATAATTTTTTTCCCCACAAGGATTCCGTGATATATTACCTTAAAATTGTGTCAATTAGCATGAGCTGTATATGGTGCCACGTGAAGAGCAACATTCTTTTTTAAAAAATATATATTTCCAGACTACTGTATTAGATTTTTTTCTAAAATAACATTACAACATTATTAGGGACGCATTTAAAAAATAAAATCGAGCTGTGCTCAAAGATACTGAATACTGAAAGATACTGAAGATATATGAATAGATACCGAGACCTCAACCATTGCTACCAACATCCCCCCCTCCACCATTAAGAAAGGGCGGTCTGTGACGTATTCCCTTAACAGTATGCGAGATACCGCAGTCGGTAATAAAAAGTGTAATCAACTATTTTTTTCACGCATGGTAACATGTACGATCAAACCGGATTTATTGACAGCATTCGATGAGACCTTTTTTTCGACCGTGCATGTCAGTAGGCGTAAGAAAAGGTTATTACAGTTTTTGGGTTTGACCGGGATATGTTTGACTTAGTCCTACGGGAAAAAAAAAATTTAACATATAAATTTTACAGAACCTTTTGAAATGCGCAAAAGTTGGCTGCTGTTAATGAACGAACGCGCACGGAAAAAAGAGACATTAATAATAATTCTGCGCTCTACGAGCAAAAAGTACTGTGTATTACAGAAACTGTCGTATAATTCTCACCATATAATACCAAAGCAGCGGGCGTGACTGCTGGGTGTGGATGCGTGAATGTTGCTAGAATGATCCTGTGAAATTTTCTAATCCCCCTTGCGTACTTCGACATATTTTTTTCTCTTAAAAATTTCATTATTTTTCCAGGAATTTATTTTTTCACAAATTAAATATTCAAGTTTTTGGATTACGGGTCGCATAATTCATGGGAATATCCGCAATTACCGGTAATTTTTAATTTCCGCGCGCGGACAGTAAGACGAGACGTTACATCAAGAACATTAGGAAGAAACGTAGCCGGCCGCGATGACGAAGCAATAAAAACGAACGAGATTTTGTGCAGTGGCACGATTGAGAATGGAGGCAGGAAACAGTGCGACACGGAGAGAATCGGATATGTGAACGGAGGACAGGTGCGCGTGCATAAATGCGACTAGGATTAAGAGCCCGGAGTACAGTGGATTGCGCGAGTTAGACTCCCCCTGTTCCCATGCGGTAAAAGTAGTTCGCGTAGTAGCAGATTGTGTCACGTGATTCGCGACACGAATAGACGGTAATTATCGTTAATTGCAACGCGTCAGGCTCGCCCCGGGTATATAATTGTTCGTTTTAATTGGTCAGTCGTACGTCTATCTGGACCCTCGCGGCAGTTCGCCACTCATCCGTCTCGCTCTCCACTATATAAATAGTGGCCTCGGCAATCGACTCTATTGATACTAATAACCTTGGTGGAAACTTTTTTTTTAGCATTTTTTAACCTGAATGCCCAATGGAATAATTGGGCGGCGTACGGAGTCTTCTTCGTTCCGTGGATTACGTACGAAAAAATGTATGTCGAGAGGGTGCAATCCAGATTCGACTGAGACTAATGGTTGTCTTTGACACGCTCGATAAGAAGAATTGGGGCCACATCTATGAATGCGACGGCTCTTCTCAGCCTCCGACTTTTTGACTAGAGCGGGCTTTCTTTTATCTCAAAAAAGTGGCGCATTCTCCCACGATCCGATATATGTGCGCACTGCTTGCGCAAGAGTAATGGTCGACTCGGTCCCAGGTGCCGTTCGCGAGACTGCAATTTGCGACGTTTCCGTCCCGAGCATTTGAATAATGTCTCCTGGGCCGCTCGCCGCCCGACACCTCGTTCCGACTGGCAGAGGTAGATAGACGTAGCACGCGTGCTTTGTATTCTTCTTTCTTTCGCCTCCTTCGACTCCCCGATGGCAAAGACAATACCGAAAGACTCGTTAAAAATGAAATTAAAGAGAAACTGTTTGACCGGGGATTTACCGGGTCGACTCTCGATTCACAAAATAACCGGTAGAGACCCGCGAATTGTGAGTCAACAAAATTTGCCTTTCAATTCTGGCAGACAGTTTATATAAATGTTCAATTCTGAGTGCAAAAGCAAAGTAGGACGGGCGGATCTGGAGTTCATGGATGAGGAGGCGGAGTTTGCTTCGGGGCACTAAAAGCGTATCTGCGCCACCGGCGGTCTACGGAAAAAAATGTTTTCCCATTCGGGAATACATTCATACCAAGACCGAGCGGTGAATATCGTCGAGGGTAAAAAATAACGGATAAGGGACAAGAGGGGGTGAATTTTTCTCGGGCGTAGAGGTTTCTCGTGCGAAATTTCGTGCTCGGCCCGACAATAGAGAACGGATTTTCGTCGGCGAGACCAACGATCGCTGCGTCCTAAGCCAATATTCTTACTGTTCTATATATATACCATACAACCCGGCCACTTGCCGCACCCAAACCCGCGCTTTCGTTAGCACTTCGCCCCGCTCTCAAGGTATTCACAAAGCTCGCCTCACCCCCCGCGATATCTTTCCAGTCAATTTCGAGATTCAACATCGCTTGTCCATCCGTAAAATCCTTTCCGCTCAACCTTCCCCCGTTTTTATTGTCCTTTACTCTTTTTTCCGACGCCATATATAAATAGCAAGAAACAACTATATGTATATATACTATATAGCGATGAAAAAAAACACAGTCGGTCCGCTATGTTTGTCAAATCATACAAATCCGACTGTACAACGCCGACTGTTATATTGACTTGTCGACATCCCTCGAATTTTCACTACCTCCTGCTTGCCAAGTTTTTCCAATGGCGGCCCCCCAGACGGCTCGAGAGCTGACCAACCGATATTGCGTTTATTATATCCGATCTATCGGCGAGCGAAGCCAGCGAGATGATTGCCCTGGACGCGATACTGGGGGCGGGGGAGTTCCAAATATTGCCGAATATTCCAACCCGATATTTATAACCATTCCTCCACTACGAAACACATATGGATTTGCCGGGTGGTCAGATTCGTGGGATGTTTTTCTCCGTCAAACGACCATGAGAGTGTAATTATCGAGTGGAGAGTTTGGGGGCCTGTAGATATTAGTATTGCAGATGAACGGGCGAAGTAAGGTAAACGGCCCAGTTTCCGTCGCTGTCCCAGTTACCGCCATTAATCGCAATTTATACTAATAATAAATACAGTATACGTTAAATACAAACGAAATTGACGGCATGTTGAAGTGCGGTTTCCTCTTGATTAATGCCGCGATACGTATATTTTTAATAAAATATTCCCTTTAACAATTGAAGATGGCGGAAACTGGGCCTAAAGGTGGCGGAATATGGGCCGTTTACCTTATCGAAGAGAGAAACCATATGGTGATCACCGGGATTCGAACCTGGATTAATCGGTTACTGAGTTCTTACTCACCACTAACCACTGCGCTAATGTCACCTATATGCTTCTCTCATTCGAATCGTCCTCTTATATGCAATGCAGGGCCGTCACACACCCCCTCTTACTGAAATCGACGTCCTCGTCGACTGTGTAGCGTTGCGGATCTCACATCACGTGAAAACTAATACAGCCGGTGTTCCGGCTGTATTATTTCCGGTAATACAGCCGGTAAGGTTCCGGTGCCTATGTCCCTCGTCGGAGCTCCTCCCTTGCCCGTTCAATCCCTCGTCGCAGCTCTTCAGTGCCAGGCCCTTGCTCTCGTCGTCGGTCTCATCGTTTTGCGTGCCGTCCTGTATATGCGGGCTTCTAGGACTGAATCTCATGGCGTTTTACCTAAGAGTTGTACCTTGGTTGCTTCGGATACGTTGTGTGGACGTATTGTGTTTTGGTCCGATAACTTCTGACACCATGTAATGATCGAGCGGAGATTTTGGGGACCTGTAGATATTAGTATTGCAGATGGACGGGCTAAGTATTGAAGAGAGAAAACATATGGTGATCACCGGGATTCGAACCCGGATTAATCGGTTACTGATTAAGAACGCTAACCACTGCGCTAAAGTCGTCTATATGCTTCTCTCATTCGAATCGTCCTCTTATATGCAATGCAGGGCCGTCACAAGAGCCCGAAGAATCGAGTTTTACAATTTACCTTGTACTATTTGCCATATTGCACGGCTATCGGCTATTTCTCTGAATCTCTGAATTATTCTATCAGCGGTCAATTAAAATTGTACGACTCGTCGTGGAGGAGTCAGCGAGTGCGACGTTAAAGTGCAGATAGCAGGAAAATCAAGTGTCATCCTGCGAGGCGGGAGTAGCACCGGTTTTTCCTAGTCGTTATAACCGGGCGTCCTGGTAATTGCGTAAAACATTTACCAAGGATTGTGCCAACACGATCGGCAACTCTGCCAAGGATAAGCAATAAAAGAGATCTTTGAGAGATAAGGTACTCTGAAGAATTTTAGATCGGAAAGTCTACGGCTTCGATGGAATTTCCATGGTTGCGGAATGCGGTTTGTATCTTGCCAGATCATTTTGCGATATTCTCGCGGATAATAAAGCTGATGTCTGAATTTATCGTACAAAAATGTATATTAATCTTAATCGGGAGGAAAGTAACCGGGATATTATTAACGTCCGTACAAGAGGTGTTAATCGAGCTTGACGATAGTACTTTTCTCCATCCATCTCATCTCCATCCATCCCAATTGGGAAGATGTAACTGTTAGGGTCAACTAAAGTGAGGGTCAATATGGCTATGACATCTATGAATAATCAACGAAACCGACACTCCTATATAGACGCAATGGGACCGAAAATAACGGTAGGACGGAAATTTAGTTAGGAGTATATACAGAAAGGGAAGGTGTCGAAAAATAACTAAGCGAAATCAGCGATGGAATATAATGAGGCAATGACGAGTGACAAGCGAAAATGAGAGGGAGGCGCCTGAGAGAAAAGTAAAACCCAACGTGCCCGACGCCCAAAATGGCACCTAATTAATGTATTGTTTCACCGGCACTGGTGGTCGCATCGCGAAATCTGCATCGGCATGAATATGCGAGGATTTGGATCCTCCTGTGGCTTACGCAGGACTCGTCTATGAATAACGTACACGGCCCAGTTTGCGACCTCGAGGGCACATTTGTAACTTCTGTAAATTCAGTTTCATCAAATATCAACGGGATTACTGACAGATTGAAGACCATTAAATAAAATGTTTAATATACTGTAAAAAAAATCGGGCGATTCTACGTGTAATGATTTACGAGTAAAAAAAATTGTATGAAATTTAATGTACCAAACTGGAAGTTTTTATTCAAAAACTGGCATATTAAAATTTATGTATAATTGTGATAAAAAATAATGTTCAGTGTATTAAAAGCATTGGGAATACTTTATTTTTTATAATTTACTTTAATTTTACTACGAACGTACTTTAATTTTTATCATTTATTTTAATTTTAATGAAAAAGTTGTGACGTGATTTTTTCGATCACTGTCACAAAAATCAACATTTTTCGGATACGACTATCGATTTAGCCCGTTATAGTTCCCGCTTTACTGCTCTGCAGCTGCCCACGTACCGTCCAGCTCTCGTTTAAGTAAGGTTCGTAACGTTTTGCGTTCCAGTTTAGATTTTGCTGATGAGC
>JAPYZD010001108.1:0-23709 GCA_030522725.1 Ichneumoninae sp. B BG-2022a | reverse complement strand
AATTAAGGCATCGCGAGTGCCCCACAAGGCCCGAGTACAATGGTCCAGCAGGACTGAGTGCTCGTATCGCTCCACCAAACCAAACCAAACCAAACCAACAAATACCATTGTAAACATGCGCTGGATTAATAAAGCTTGTATCGAGCGGGTTCGCGATTTCTCGGTATTAAACGTTGGAACATCGGATCATTTGCCTATAAAACTTTGGTTAAGCAATGGTGCTGAATTTCGAACAGAAGTTTCACCCGTAACAGGAGTATCATCCCGTATCTTTAAGTGGAATAGCAAGGACATAGAAGAATATCGAACGTTATTGGATGATAGACTTCCTCCCCGCGTGATAAACAAAGTTTAAAAAGCGAGCTCGGTATTGACGGGAACCATTTGGAGTGTCGCGAAAGATCTCGGAATGGCAATTAAAGTAGGTCGATGACATAAGCCTTGGATTTCGGGTGCGAAAAAGATAAGTAAATTTGATCAAAGCTGCAAAAAAAATATATATATTTCCAGACAATACAGGAGGCGGTATCGAACGTAGAAGATGCACCTGAGTTTTGGGAAACTGTGAACAGGTATAGGCGAAAGAACTCTAATCCTTGTCCAATTTCCGGCGAATTTTGGGAGAAATTCTACAGAGAGCTACTGCGTGAAGCCGAGATCCCGCTTCAAATCGTCGAGAAACACCCGACTTTAGACGCGACTATTTTGCTCGATGAAGTGGTGATGGCTCAAGGCCGAACAAAGCGCCGGGGCCCAATCGAATCCCGTACGCCTTTTACAAAGCTCTTTCGGAAAAAGGACTTCAGTTCGTCTTGCGTATTTTTAACAATATTCTAGAAACGGGAGATATCCCAGAAAGATGGGAGCTCTCGGAAATTGTATTGTTTTATAAAAAAGTAGAAACTAAGGGTCCCCTGAACTATCGTGGCACCGCGCTCGCCTATACTGAAGCAAAGTTATTTACTACACTGATAGCTAAGAGACTGAGTAGATGGGCCGAACAGTCGAGGATTCTACCAGAGGCGCAAGCAGGATTCAGGGCAAGATACTCGTGTGAAGACAATATCTTCTCGCTCCGTTCGAAAATTGCGCTGACACTGAACAAGTCAAAGGGAAAACTTTTTCTTGCTTTCGTCGACTTCGGCCGTGACTTTCATTCGGTTTCCCACTTGATCCTTTGGAGGAAGATATTAAGCCGGGGAGCTAGTCATCGAATCGTCAGAGTATTGCAAAATTTCTATCGCAAAGCAAGATTTCGAATTCGTCTCGATCGCGCCAACAAAACGTGCGAAATTGATTCGACACAAGGTGTTCTGCAGGGCGATCCAGTCAGTCCGATTCTGTTTTCTCTTTTTCTCGCTGATACTACAGAATTTTTCGTGAAAATGGGTCACAGAGGTGCAAACATGAAATTGTTGTTGTTTGGTGACGATTTAATAATTACGGGAGAAAACCCAATCGATTTGCAAAGCAAACTAGCCACACTTAGTATGTACTGTGAGGAATATAAATTCGAAATTAACGCGATGAAAACGAAAATCCTCATTGTCGAAAAAGGCGGTAAAACAAAAAAAATGTGCTCGTTTAAATATAACGGTAAGCCATTGAATACAGTGAACAGTTATACTTATCTTGGCGTCCCATTTACGAGATATAGATTATTTAAGGAAGCGGCAGAATACTCAATATCAAAAGCAATATATAATTAGACTGGAAACGGGCAGCGCATCGATTGAAATTTTAATAATCAAAAGAGCCCTGAATTATCTCGGGAAAATTTTAGAAATGCCGGCACATAGATTTCCGCGAATATGTTTATAGACCGTCTCGTCGCTCTAGATAGTACTGAAAATAATATCGTCAAATATGATTGGTTTTCGCAACTAAAGACTACACTCACGGACTTTAATCTACAGCACATCCTCGAATCCATGTCTCCGACGCACCTTAGGCGCCGCATTCCGACGGTTATTGAGGCGACGACTAATTTACGTTTTCGTTCGAACGCGAACGAAAACGTGATTTTTTTTTCTTATCGATCTGTGTGATTTTTAAGTTCTTTTTTTATCATTCTACAATTGCTTTGTTTGTAGTTTTTTATCTTCACACATCGAAAACATCAGAACAAATTTTCCAGTCGGTTAATGGGGCTGGAAACCGGGACCCCGGGACTACTAGTCCAGGCTCTTACGCACACGGCTATGCTCACCTTGAAGATTTTTGTTTCGAATCTTATATAAAAGCAACATGTCTACCGCATCTCTATCTTAATATTAACTTAGCAATTGCTTTAAATAGTCTACGTTTTATTATTTCATTTTTATATTTACACTTTAATTAATAATATTCATGAATCTTAGGCTGTCTGCACTACAGTAATGTAGATAAAACTATAATAAAGGAATCTGTAATAATAAAAAAGGGTTCAGCAGTCGTGCAAATTTTTTAAAAATTGCACTGTTTATAAATATTTGGTGTTGGACGTTGGCTGAACGTCGCTAGCGGGTGCTGGGCGTTCGACGCCGTGAGCGAACGTCCACTTGATACTGCCAAACACGCATCATTACGACGATACGCCAGCGTTGGCACAACTTTGGTAAGCCGCCAACTATTGAGCCCAATGTTGGAGTGATTGTCAATCGACAGTTTGGCCAATGCTGGACATTCGTCAAGATCCGATCATCGGCTGCCAACTTGCTGCCGACTAAAAGATAACTTCATTGTTTAAAAAACCATGGCCATATCACCCCGACTTACTCTAGTTAAATTGTATCGATTAGTAGCAGATTATATACATATATCACAACATTATATGTTAATAAAAAACACATTTTTCGCTACCATTTTTTATTATTAGCCTTTGCCGGTAGGGGGGTGGGTGGTTATTCCATATCATTTTTTTAAATGTTTCGATTTAAAAAATTAAACATGTCGTACAATTTTTTATATTCAAACCTAAGGATTTTATTTTCACCTGAGAAGAACACCGTTACGAAAAAATAATCCCAAGATATTAATAATACGACGTTTTCTTTTCTACAACCCTATACAAACGTCCTGGACAGACCGTGTACTACGTTGCACCTTCCATTCTATTTGACACCACTGTAGTGTTCAAAGTCTTCCGAAAGTGAATATCTTTAAGTGATAACTTTTTCATTGCCTATTGGAAGAATACTGTGATGCTTTTTCGTATAAGAAAAAAATCGCACGATAATTTCATGATAATTGAAAAGTATATTTAAATTATCAATGGTTTTTAAAAAGAATGTTTTTGTTTGCTTCATACGGAAAACTTGGTTTTCATAAATATAAAAAGATGGTGTAAAGTAATTTGTACATGGCTTCATAATTACCATTTTGAGCATAGCTTCCTCTATGAGAATGCCAAAAATCGATGAACGAACTCTGTCGTAGAGAGGTATGCGCAAAAATGTTCTTTCTCCATTGAGTGCAAACATTGACTTGACATTTTTATTTTTTCATTGCTCTCCTTTGTCCCTCAAACTTGTCACCATTTTAATCATCGGAGTGTCGCGCGCGAGGTTTGACGACTGTTATTCCACCATTTAAAATCCCACGAGTACAATCGCGTAGGAGTAAAAGGGATGGTGACGTGTTACGTGAAGGGGGAAGGGGCTTGGGGTGGGTGTTGCTTCGTAAAGTTGGATTGCAGTGTACGCGGAGGGTTGTGTGTTTCCGAGTAACGAGGTGTGAACTATCCCATGACACTTTCACCGCACACTCATTCATCGTTCTACGCGATCCGTTGCGACGTTGCATGGGCATAGTTACACGTGTTTTCCTCTGTATTAAAAATATCATTGTCGTCGATGTTTGTACCGTGATCGTTGCTTTCTCATATCGGCTTTTGGATCACACACGCGACGGCACGTGCCACTCGACGTCATGAAGCTTTCTCAATAATGTATTATTACAGTCAAGGGTTGATAAGTTATTCAACCATGAAGAACTTTAGTTGTGCCTTAGCAATTTGTTGCAGACGAATTTGCACTGGGATAAACTGCGGGTTCATATTTGTTTTGTTTTGTTTTTTTAAGTTTTCACCCTTCGCAGCAGGAAACGAGGACGTCTTGGTTTTGTCTATCACTAAGATGAGAGTATGGATTTCTCGGGAGGATCAGGTGGTCCCTCCGAGACGCATCTGGGATGCTTTAATAAACGCGGAGAAATCGTCTTTTCTAAGCTACCTCACTGGGCTTTTTTTTGTTTCCTTTGGCGTTCTTCTTTCTTTTCGTTGTATACCTCACTAAACTTCGGAAAAGAAATAACGCTGAATAATCGGACTTGGATCTTGAAGATTAAGCGAATTACTGTACAAAATACTTTTGTTTATGTGAAAGAGTTTACTGCAAATTGAACATCTCCTATGATTGATTGTTTATAAGGGCCTTCTGGTAACGAAAAAAAGTCCTGATATCAAGTCTTTTACGTCAGGTTCTGATATAAGAAATTGAAGGAGTTTTATATTTTTCAAAACAATTTTAGAAGGATCTAAAAAATATAATTTGGACAACGAGCCGTATTTTTAACGAAAAAAAACGGTGTACATTTGTGGGCATGTAATGTTTATTGAATGCACTAACTTTGAAATGATGTAGGGGAGAGCGGGGCAAAATGGCACCGGGTCAAAACGGGATAATGAGACAAAACGCAATTCTTCAATAACTTTGAGATGATAGCGATGGTGGTACGTGGGACAAAACGGGTGTAAAAATTCAGACGTATCATTGGGACAAAATGGGGCATCCAAAAATGATTGGAAAATTGAGTTTTGCCCTCACAATCCCGTTTTGCCCCGCTGTGCCATTTTGCCCTGGTCTCCCCTATCAATACATTTTTATGGCACTAAGTTGGTGAACAAATCAAAACCTATACTAGCTATTGATCTTTTTCGAATTATTTGTCCCCGATTCTATGCTTAGTATTTCCGAGACTATATGCTTTTGCTTTGTATTTTCGATTGTAGGTTTTTTATTCCGAGACTCACGAGCCTATGCAATTAGTAAATCGTGATCGTGATTGTAAAAAATATGTATGTATATATATTTATGACGCAAGAACCGCGATACTGTCGAGCATTTTATAGTTATATCATTGAACATACTATTCCTGCGAAAAAAAACGATGAATTATTGCAGTACAATGGCGTCAATTCCATGGGGCGTGTTGCCATCGGCCCGCAAAATGGATTTTCATTGGAGAATCCGGGGGTTACTGGAGGCGAGGGGCGTGGCTTTCGATGGGGTGGAAACCACCCTCTGACGATATCGCGGATGCTGGGCTGGACCACTCGGTACAGATCGAAATCGTATCAGATACACTTTTGAGCTCGACAAGCATTGTACCGCGCGCATTAACAGTGTCCGCAAAGAAAAAATTAATAAACATCTTTCGAGAACATACAAGGAAGTTGTTAATTTAATTAACAAACAGGTAAAAGTTTTACAGTTGTTAGTGAATATACAGTGAAAAATTTGACAGTGAAGGTGGCTCGAACCAGCGAACTCGAATTTCTACAATGATACTGAGACCCAGTGAAGCAAATGATTTTTAGCGAATCCGGGAACACTTGATTATCGAATCTTTAGTGAAAGGTGAGTAATCGGCAAAATCCGATTTCATCAGATATCTATTTTTTATCTTAGAGTATCGAAGGGTTCCCACTACAGCTTCGTAGTTGCCTCGTAAAAATCCAAAAGCCTGACATAAAAACGACATTTTACACTTCTCTATCGTGTTATCAATATTAACGAAGTTACTGGTGAGCGTACGTGTCGCATCCATACAAATGGCCGGTTTACCATGAAAATCTGGCCGAACGAGGGTCTGCGCGATAGCGTGGAATGCGAATCGAAAGAACGGGGCTTTTCACCACCTTTTATAGTTCAATACTTGATAAGCCACGACCGCATGCCTCATTCATAAAGTGCGGTGGTCCTCGTTCATTTTAATAATGTAGCGGTCCCTGTGGATTCTGAGGACAGATGTTTTCTCGTCTCTTTTTCCATTTCTCGTTCAATCGAATCGAACATTCGAACGCAGAGTTCCCTTGGGATATATTCCTCCGAGTTGGCCCGCCGGCCCTGTTATTTCTTAGCTTTTTCTCTCCGTATATTCGGAAATTTCGTTGGCTCGATGAGCACGTACCATCCACCAAATATTGGCTGTACGAATTATTGGATTAACGGAGCAGGAGTATGCAACCCTTCTATTTTTCCTCCATCCTAAATGTCTTTGTGTTACGACATTTTTTTGCAGAGTAGCCGATGATGGACAGAGAAGCTCTTCTGCCACTGTCGACTTGTTGCAATTTGAGTCTTCAGCCAAGACGAAGGTTCGTGACGCATTGTTTTTCGAACACACTATTTTTCGGGATCCCTTAACAATGGCTTCCTAAAAACCATGTTCAAAAAAAAATTAAAAATAAAAAAAAATAACCGAAAATATTGAAGGATATTGTCGTTACTTTATTCGTGCTGAAAATAAAAAAGTGAAAATAAAAAAAAAATCTCTCGGTTGTTGGCTTGACTGTAGCCCTTTAATGTCCGGAGTGCCATATTTGTCATACTTTTCTGGTGGAACAACTACTTTTGAAATTATCTTCATCAATTCTAGTAAAAAAAAAAAAAATTGTTGGAAAAACGTTACCAATAGGAACATGTCTATAGTAATGTACCATTCGGAGTAAAAAATAGAAATAGTACATTTTTCAAACGTGATATTCTTCAAACATTTTAATTCCGTAAAACGTCGAGCTGTTGAGAAAAACAATTTTTTTTTAATGGGATATATGACTTTGGACGCGAAGGGTTTAACGATAAATATGTGCTAACGGGATAAGAATAAGATCGAAGGTAATTATTTTTGTCCCGTAGGGACCGGGAGAACTCGATGGTTAACGGAAGTCACAATATGGCCAGTGGAGTGGGTCTTGGCTCGGGAACTTTATCTCGCGAGGAGCGACGGCGACGAAGGAGAGCTACACAAAAATATCGAACTGCTCACGCGACTCGGTGAGTTCATTCAGTTAAATTCTGTTGTGTTGTTTTTTAAAGAAAAACCGAATGATTTTTCACCTCTTCAAGGGGATAATTGAGATTCTCCGGGAAGTAATTGATAACTCGCCAACAGGGAACGAGTGAGAGTCGAGGCTTTTAATCTCGCATTCGCCGAACTTCGAAAATTACTGCCTACGTTGCCGCCGGACAAAAAGCTCTCGAAGATCGAGATCCTACGGTTAGCAATATGCTACATCGCTTATCTGAGCCACGTCCTCGAGGCGTGAGGGAACAATCGGTAGAAAAATAAATATCGAGAAACATCGGTGTTTCTCTGTGACTAAATTGTTTGCTACCTCTGAACGCATCATATCGTTGATCCATTGTAATTATTTTCTCAACTACATATCGATAGATATTGATAAAAATATATGAATATTTATCGAATAATATAATATGCTAATTGTAAATATATCCTATAAAATGATGTGATTATCAATCGAATAGGAATAATAAAGGTAATTGTATAATTACGCGAAGCCTCTTATTTCTCGGCGGAATACGATCGATCAAGAGATAATTCAATTTTCTCTGGCATTATCTTCATCACCGCGGATGGGATCGTCGTCTCGTCAAGACTTTTCACCGTTTATCGCATATGCTCGAGGAGAGGCCTCTCGAGCCCATCTGGACACGTGTCCTGCCCCGCCGCTGGACCGTGCACAGTTCCCGCGGGATCGCTCACACTCACTGACTAAGTGAAAAAGAATAGGATTACTGGAAGCCAACTTCACGGATCGACGCCCTTTTCTCCTCCGCGAACTTTTCGATCACTTTCCCCCCGACAAACGATTGAGAGCCGCGCTTCTTTCTTTCTACCCTCGTATATGCAATTTGTATCCAAGGAACAAAAAAAAGCAGTCAAGACAAATGTTGCACTCAACATCGAATATAAAAAAAAAATTTGAAAAGCAATGGACTTAAATCAAAATCGAACCAAAAGAAATGATAATTGGTCGGGCAAAAAATTATTTTAAAAGATATATTTAAATTTTGCTGCGATTCAAACGACGACTTTGTAAAACAGGCAAATTTTCAGCCAGTTTCCACGCGCTGCATTGAAACAACTTACTATTCCGTTCCTGAAGGAGCGTAGCGAATAAGCGTGATACGCGCATCCTCAATCCTGCGTATAATCCGCGCACACATGGCACTGGATAACATAATCTTTATGTACGGTTTCTCTAAGCAAGAGTAGCTATTGACGATGCACCGGCGTTCTGATGCTATGTGTGCCACCCCTCGAATCGCCAACGATTCTGCGACACCCCACAGCTTTAGTTACATGTGTTGTGTGTTTCGTTGAAGAACCCCCTGCCGACTTCGGCGGTTCAGCACCAGATCGCAAACCCCCCATAGTGTCGACCGAGTTCGGCCATGCAAATTTAATTGGCGCGCGATGATGCTTAATAAAACCACCGATAAATTTCCTATTGGACGCGAAACGATCTCCTTATCAGTTATCACATTTTTTTTCTTCAAATTTTAGCTCTTAATTAATTAGAGTAGTTGGGGCCTTCCGGGAAATAATTGCTTTTTTCTTGCGAAAGGTATCCGGTCTTGACATTCTCATTCATTACCGTCCGATTGCGATCGCGAGATAGTTAGTCGACAAGGTAATTTTTTTTCAGCGTCAGTATCGTCAATCTTCTGTTTCGAACGGGAAGTCTCGTCGCCCAGGGGAATCGCAAGACTCTGCGACACAGTCTGACCATATCGTAATACGTACCACTTAAATTTATGTACGTGGAAACGTCCCGTCGATCTCCTTTCACTGCGTAATTTGTGCTCGCGTTCGTACCCCCTTGGTGGACCGAAGAGTTTTTTTTCGAACAGTTACGATGTGGCAAGTTACCGGATGAGTGCGTCAACGTAGAATTTAAACATTTTAGACACAAATCAGAGAAAGGATGACGTGGCCACCGAGAAATTACGTCGAATCGATTCTCCCGCTGATGATCATGTACGCCGCTATCGGTCATGGAGTCTTTCACTGCCCGGCGGGAAAGCCTCGAATCCGATTGAGCATGTTGTACACAATTTTCGCGTCATTATCTTTTCCAGTAGTGCTCTATTACACGGTAATCTACGCGCTGACCTATACCAACGAAACTATCGAGGAAACAATTTTTTTCTACATGTGCTATTTCGCTACGATTATAAACACTTGCACGGCGGCTGTCAGTTGGTATTATTACAAAGTGTGTGGGATACGATTGTTCATTTTTTTTAGTTTGACCGATTATAATGGAGCTTTTCTTTTATTCTCATTGACAACGAAGAAAAGCGGCCGAATAGTGGAGAGGATTTCAGCAATCGACGATACTCTGAGAGAATTGGGGGCGGATTGCCATTACAAGCATACTTTTCGATGGGCCGTCGGAGCTATCGTCGTTCAAATAATCATCGTTTTCATCCTCAATACCGCCGACATGGTTTGGAAGACTAACGACATGACTATTTTCGAAATGATATGGTTCAGCGCTGTCGTCCATCATTCGTTTCACGTTAGCAGTTCCGCCATTTTAAACTTTTCCATGATCGTCAGGTGAATATTGAGTAAAAATTTTTTTAAATTCTTTTAATTATCATTGACTTGGGGTGAATTTTATTATCGAATTGGCAAATAATTGGTATATGACAATAGACTTAGTAAAATTTTGATAATACTTCTCAGGCAGATTGTCATTCGTTTAAGGACAACGAATCAAATTCTCGAGACGATAGCGAAGCCACGACGCAGTATAAGCTGCACGACAATGTCATTTCTTCGTCAAAAGAAGTCTCAAGTGGGTCAAGATTATTCGATAATTTCCGAAAGGGCGGCAACGAGAGACGATTATCCAACAAATTTGATACAGATTCTCAAGTGGGTATTAAATGTAATAAATGTTTATAGATTGATAAAAATATAGATAAATAATAGTTCAATAATTCAATCAACTAGACAGGTGCATCTGGAGTTATGCGGCATATCGCGAAACCTGAACGAAATCTACGGTGTACAGATAGTGCTGCAGCTTGTACAGTATTTCGCATTATTCACAGGATTGATCTATGACTTGTACCTGAATTTCGTAAATTCCGGACAGCCGAAGCGTGAAATACGGATAGGCGTACTGTTTATTTGGTTAATTATTCGTTTTGGGAAAGTTATGATTGTCAATTGTTTGTGCGGTGATGCAGTCTTCGAGGTAAAATTACCTTCGTCGCTTGCTTTTTTAAGTTTTAGAGTTCCGTTTTTTTCCACAGGCTAACAGAACGTTTGAGATTATTCACGAATCAACCGTAATCTACGATAAACAGGAGTTTAGAGATGAGATAAATCAGTTTTCTTTGCAAATTATGCAGAATTCATTGTCCTTCACTCCTGCCGGATTTTTCACTCTGGACAAGAAATTCGTTCGATCGGTACGCGTCATACCGATATTTTTTTGTTTGTTTTATGTATAAACGTATTCGTATGTTGTAATGGTAATAATTATGTGTATAATTTATTTGCTCTTCAGATGCTCGGGACGGTAACAACGTACGTGGTTATTCTAATACAAATGAACGTTATTCCCAGATACGATCGGTAAAAAATACGATTTTTTGTGCGATCCACGGGCCACAAACTAAAAGATTTACAGTGACATTGTCCGTCGTATTGATTCCCTTTCAACGATGTCCGATGAAAAAATTACCGACTCATCGTATCATATGTATAATAGTTAGTAATAGCATAAGAATAAAACTCAATAGCAGCCGCGGGGATAATTTGATAACGGTGTAACTTTAGCAGGCGGATAAATATATATAGTGAATAGCGTGCGAGAATGGGCTTATCGGGGCCAATAACTCATCGTGTTATCTGTCTCGTGTTAAGCGACGATAGAAGTATGTACATCTCGATGTGGGAATAAAAATTAATGCAAGAAAAAAAAAATGGAACCTTCAACATTCCGCGTATATTGGCGCATCTCGACCGTTAGTCAATTGCGGAACGTCTTGGAGTTAATTGACAATTCGGTGGAAAAATAAAAAAAAAAAACAAGAAAAATGACGTGGCGTCCAAGGAATTTTATCGAGTGTCTTCTACCTCTGTTAACGACCTTCGCGATTGTAGGTCATGGCGTTTTTTATTATCCACCCGGACGACGACATCCGAGATTCAGCTTAACTTATGCAATAATGGCGACGTCGCTGTATTACCTCTTAATGGCGTTCACCGTGAAATTCTACTATGATTCGCCCTGGTACGACCACGATTCCGACATGTTCATTAATATCGTATACGCGAACGTAGCGATAGCTATCCTCGCTCAAGTTCTTAGCTGGTATTACATGGAAGTACGTGCATACGAGTTTTTTTTCTCGAAAGAACCATCACGTTGTTAAAATTGGTGGTTGTGTGAATTATCATGACGTGCAAACAGAGGTTCTGCGATATCATCCAAAGGGTGGGGAAGATCGACGAGACTCTGCAGGAACTTGGAGCAACTTTCGATTACACTGAGTCTCTGAATTTGGGAATTACAACGATTATCCTGTGGATACTCGTCACATGCATTCTGAATACATCAGAAGTTTTGTGGCTCATGGCCTACGTACCCGTCGAAGTAATATCAATAGTCATCAACATCCTTCACCTTCCCATTCACATAAACTCTATGGTTACATACAACTTTTCATTCGTGGTCAGGTAAACTTCAAACATGTCCGTGTGAAAAAATAAGAGTTACACTAAAAAGTACAAACTGAGAAACGTATCTGCTTACCTAACGAAATCTTGACAGTCTCGTAGGAATGCGATTTCGCAAAGCAAACGAACTACTCGAAAAGATTGCCAAGCCTATTCGACAACCGGTCAATGATCGACGGTGGAAATATTTAGGACGAAAAATAAGTGTTATCCCATTCACGATATCCCCGAGACGAATTTTTCGCAGTGCCGCATACAAAAAAAACCTAATTTACATAATCAAGTGAGTATTAGCTGACTGTCATTTTTATTTTTTTGTTTGAATACCGGTTGTATTAAGTACTTGGCAATTTTCAAGACACGTTCATCTGGAGCTGATCGCCATTTCGAATATAATAAACCGAGCTTATGGCATGCAAGTAGCTCTGGAGATAGCTGCTTGTTTCATAGTTACAACCTGTCTCCTGTATGATATCTACAGAACAGCTATCGATCCTTCTGCGCGTAGACGATATGTGCGAATAGCCGTGCAAGTTATTTGGTGTACAACGTACTTTACAAAAGTCGTAGCAATTAACCAAGTCTGCGAAACTATCAGCGCTGAGGTGAAACTGCTCTTGTGTTTTTCGCCCTCCTTGATTAAAAAATTTGTTGATTCCAAATAATGTACGATTGAGGACCCTTGGGACCCTTCGCAGGCTCATCGAACGGGCAATATTCTTCACCGTATGGAGAAGCCGATCGGTAACCCTGAATTATCCGACGAAATACAACAATTCTCATTTCAAATTATGCAGCATCGCCTTTTCTTCAGTCCGGCTGGACTTGTCACGCTTGGCTGGAAATTTTTACGAGGGGTAGGTGCCTAATTTCTCTTTATTTCTTCTTTTTATCAACAGCTTCAACAATTATCTTCATGCTTTTTCGCAGTTCATTGGAACAGTGACGACATACTTGGTGATTTTTATACAGAACGATCAATAATAACAGTAATAATAATTGCATAATTATCAACCCTTTACAAGTTCTTTTTATATGCACATGTTTCGCGCCTCGGCTTCTCAGTTTGTGCCAACACAGGGCAAGGAAAAAATTATATTTGTACCAATGTTGTTGTTATTATTACGTTCCCCCCTCCTTACGGTGGTGTCAATACTGCTTATCCTTGAAATATTGACCATTCCCTCGACGAATTTCATATCCTCTTGTCGACGCTGTGTGATACGATCGGACGGTTTTACTTGCACGTGGCACTTTTCCTGTGTAATAGTGCATTTTATAAAATAAAAATAATTAAGGGCATTATGCGACGTTTACAATTGTACCCGTTGATAATTGTCTGCGTCACTCCATTTCTCGAATAATCGATAGCATATAGAACACCCAATACAAGCGAATTCTCCCCGTAGTAGTTGAGTTAATAAGTCACGAATGTTGGCAAGCGGACAGATAGTGTATAGCGTGCGAGTGTCAAGGAGAGGGGTTCACGTGCATCTTGATATGCGGAACAAATTATAATGATCCGACGAAGAAAAGGCATTTCGCCGTTTGCAAATTCTGTTTGCACGAAAACTTATTAGTCGTTTGCCGAGCCTCGGGAAGTTAATAAATTATCGAGTGTAGATACGGAAATATAAAAACGAAATATGAAGTGGCGTCCACAGAGCTTTGGTGAGGCAGTTCTACCCCTGGAAATGATGAGCGCTATTATCGGTCACGGTGTCTTTCAATATCCACCGGGACGACGACACACATTATTAAGTTTAATTTACGCGATAACCGTATCGTTGCTTTACTGCACGGCGATAGGATTCACTCTAAAATTATGCTTCGAATCGTCATGGTACAAGTACGCGTCGCAAATATTTTTCCGTATATTTTATTCCGCCGCGGTGCTTGCTGCAATTGGTCAAATTCTCAGCTGGTATCATGCAAGAGTACGTACACATACGATAAATTTTGAATCGTTGTGCGACGAAAACGAGGCATCGAGTTGTTACGATTTTTCATCTGTTTTTCTTTCCGCTCTTCATCGTGTGGGAACAGAGATTCTCCGATTTCGTGCAAAAGATGTCGAGGATCGACGAGACCCTGCGGGAACTCGGAGCAACTTTCGATTACACTGGGACTATGAACAGGGAAATCGTTTTGATCGTCTCCTGGATGCTTAGTTATTCCATTCTCAATGCTATAGACGTTTTGTGGCTTTTCAGCCTTATGCCGATAAGTCATATCTTAATTGTCATTACGGTTTTCCATCATCCCTTACACATAAACTGCATAGTTATTATCAACTTTTCGATCGCCGCCAGGTAAATCGATTCTCTATATACATAAATAATACTTGTTGATTTTATTTGTCTGTCAGTTGGTCTGTCGTCCTTACGGAGCCACTCACAGGCACTTGCATACAGCCCTCATAAATTAACTATTTCCTCATGTCATTCCATCGGTCGTGGGTCTTATAAAGAAATTGTTGATTTATAAGGGGTTGTGTACAGTACTGAAGTGTTACTTGTGAACGGTCAAGCATCCGTTGGTTAACCTTTCTTCGCATCATATCCGTCAATAATTGGGACTAATGGAGCGATAATTATTCTTGGACTAACTTTATGGCATGTCTTCAGGCTCGTAAAAATGCGATTCCATAAAGCGAATGAACTTCTCGAGAAGATCGCCGCTCCCGTTCGGTGACCGGTCAACAATCAAGCGTGGCGATATTTGGGAAACAAAGTGTCTATTTTAACGCTCACGAGGTCAACAAAGAACATTTTCATCAAAGATGCAGACTACCGAAAAAACGTTATACAGATAATCCAGTAAGTAACAAACTATGCAGATTGTTTTTTCAACTCGCAATTTATTATTCATCAAATGCCTATTTTATTTTGCAAGACACGTACATCTGGAGTTGAGCACGATATCAAAAGAATTGAATCGAGCTTACGGCGTACAAGTAGCGCTGGAGATAACTGCTTATTTCGCATTACTGACGGGTCTACTCTACGACATCTGCAAAGTCGGTAGCGATCCTTCGGTACCTAGACGACATTGGCGAATTATCGTTCACTGTATTTGGTGTACAACGTACTTGACAAAGCTCATACTAATGAATCAAGCCTGCGAAGATGTCAGCTGTGAGGTAAACGTTCTCCGTTCTTTTCAATCCTTCGTTGATTATAAAATTTATCAGCTCCAAACCCTGAAACATTGCGCAGGCTCATCGAACGGGAAATATTCTTCACCTTATGGATGGGACAATCGGTGACTCTGAATTTCTCGACGAGATAGAACAATTCTCGCTTCAAATTATGCAGAATCGTGTGGTATTCAGTCCGGCTGGACTCATCACTCTTGGTTGGAAATTTGTACGAGGGGTTAGTGAATTTACTATTATTATTTTTCAACGGCTTTAAATATTATCATCAACGATAACATTTTTTTGTTGTTGCAGTTTCTCGGAACCGTGACGACGTACTTGGTGATTCTCGTACAAATGGGTTAGCCTTTCGTCTGACATTCATATACCCAAGTTTACTGCATTAACAATTATGTATGTATTTATTGTTTTGCAAGAGAGCAGTGTTACGCATGGAAAATAAAAATGAAAAAAGAAAAAAAGTGATAAACGCAACTTTGTGCGCATGACCGGTACCACGCACCTCGCCGCTCGAACATCTCGTCACGATCTCGTTAGTCAGTTGTAGAGCGTTGCCGAAGTAGATTAACGAAGGAGTTAAAAAAAAAAAGAAAAAAAATGACGTGGAAGCCAAAAAATGTTATCGAATCACTCGTACCACTGCAAATAATGTTCGCGATTATAGGCCACGGTGTTTTTCGTTATCCCATGGAACGCCAACGTCCTGCATTCAGTCTGATCTACGTGATAACCGTAACGTCGCTTTACTGTGTCGCGCTGGGCTTCACTCTCAACTTCTGCTTCAATTCCGACTGGTTCGGAACCTCAGAAGTGATTATAATGTACACGGTTTACATAAACGCGGCGATAGCCGGCCTCGCTCAAATTCTCAGCTGGTATCACGGGGGTGTACGTATGAACGAATAGTTCAAATCGATGCGCGATCGGGCAACACATAGATATTTTCTTTCTCTTCTGAAAAAAATAGATGTGCTCCACTCTCGGTGGGAAGTTAAAGAAGGTCGACGAGACACTGCAGGAACTCGGCGCCACTTTCGATTACAACAGAACTTTCAACATCGGAATCGCTGTAGTAGTTTTTTGGCTCATTTTTATTGTCAGTCTGAACGCGATAGATGTATTGTGGCTCATCAACGTGATTCCCGTCTATCAGATAATAATCGTTGTCACAGTTCTTCATCATCCCTTCCACATTAACTCTATCGTTGTTTTTTATTTTTCGACGGCAGTCAGGTAAAATATACGCATCCTTTTTCGTACAGCAATTGAGCTGTTAAATCTCTATCTAGAGGTAACTATCGTGATTGATTTTTCATTGTGTATTGATCCAGGGTTATAGGACTGCGGTTCCGTAAAGCGAACGAGGTTCTCGAGAATATCGCAAGACCCTTTCAATGTACAGTCATCGATAAACCATTCGCGATGGCCACGCGTCAAATTTTGAACTGTAGTAAAAATCGAAAAAATGTCATTCAGATAATCAAGTAAGTACGAGCAGCGTTGGCTATCGATCGTACCAATTTCAGAATAGGGCAATATACTTTACTCGGTGATTCATCAAATTGCCAAGACACGCGCATCTGGAGCTGAGCTCGATATCGAAGGACCTGAACAAAGCTTATGGTGTACAAATGGCGCTGGAGATAACCGCTTATTTTGTAATGTTTACGGGGGAAACATACAATTTATACACCGTAATTATGAATCCGTCGCTGGATAGACGAAACATTCGAATTACCGTTCTGCTCTGTAATTGCATCGCATACTTCGCGAAGCTTGTAATGATTAATCAAGCCTGTGACGAAGTTAGCGCTGAGGTAAGAATCGTTTTAATTTTCATTATCCTTCGTTTCGCAATATACGAACTGTAGTGGGTCTTTTTTTCTTTTTTGTATGCAGGCTCATCGAACAGGAGAAATTATCCACTGCGTTCACGAGTCAGTCAGAGATCCCGAATTGACCCACGAGATAAGACAATTCTCGTTACAAATTAACCAAGACCCTCTGTTGTTCAGTCCAGCTGGATTCTTCACTCTTGGCCACAAATTCATACTGGGCGTGAGCGATTTTTATTATTTTTAACTCGAGCGAAATTTTTTTCAAATTTCCTTACAGACTGATTTTTGCAGTTTTTCGGCACGGTGACGACGTATTTAGTGATTCTTATGGATTTCAGTGGTGAGCCTACGCATCGTAAAAAACATTAAAAAGAAATAATAGTTTATCCTTTACCTGCATCTGCTTCGCCCTCGTGCTTATTCAGCTCGACGGCAACTGTACCTATATATATATATATATATATATATATATAACGACAGTTATTTTTAATTATGCACAGTGTCCACAGGAAAGTCCGAACGCGTCACTCATATATGTAACGAATGTGAAAAATTAAATTTTCCGATCTCTCGTACGATGCTCGATCTAATGGATGTGAGTAATTACATCGCTCGGCCGGGACCACGTTATTTTTATAAAATGTAATTTTCTAATGGAACATGAATGCACGTTATCTCTTTATCATATTTCTTTCTTTTCATTGACGAACGAATTATGAAAGTACAGAGTCCGTTGGCTCGTCTGTCCGTACACTGATCCATACTGCTGTGCGCGCTCCCCTCAAGTTCTTCTCGATCACGTAAATATATATGTTTTTTATAAATATATATATTTTTTAAGCAAAGAAGTTATATTAACAAACAATTTACCTGAGTTATTAAAATAATCAAAGTTGACCACGAAAAAACAAAGTTGTATTTACGTAGACACGCCAATTTTTGCTCAAACACGGTTAAAATATTAATCCCCAGCTATTGATAAAAGTATCGTCCCAGTATACCTCAAATCTAAATAACAAGAACTTGACGCACGCGAGTGAGGTAACAGTCCGAAAAGGTGCGGCGATATTCTACAGGACGAGAATAAAAATAAAGAAAATTCACAAACTGTTTGCTATTTACTTAAACAACGCTCGTATTGGTACGGAACATTTACGTTTAGCATTTGTTGGTAGTTAATTAGCTTCCAACAGCCATTGTCGTTATACATGACTTTCTTTATTAGGGCCGTCTTCTAATGACGAAGCGTTATCTCACGCGATACTTTTTTACTCGCTGACGGGAGTCCGTCGTGTTCGCACAGCCTGAAATTTTATTACTTGACAGTCGTATAAATTTTTATCCCGAACATAACTTTTGGTGCCTCGAGTATAGGAAATAAAAATAATTGTTATTAAAATCGATTAAAATTATAAATTGAGATGTGGTGTGAGAATCTACTGGTCGCGTTAATATCGAAGACGAAAATAAATCTAAGGACTGTGGAACAAGTGATGTTTCCCATGACCTTGTGCGGTTGGATCGTCGGTATGGGAGTCATAGAAATTCCACTGGGTAAACCTTGGCCGGTTCCGAGTGTTCTCTACACTTTGATTCTCATGGCCGGATACGGTACTCTCGTCAACATAAATATCCAAAACATGGACATTGTTCTTGGTGCAAAGCCATCGGAATCGTCGAAATTTATGTACAAGGCGGTGTTCTACGGAAACGTTTGTCTGTACTTATGCGGCACTGTCCTAGGCTGGGCGCGCGTTAAAGGGGTGAGAAAGATTGTCGAACGCTTGGAAAGTTCTGACATGAGAATGGAGAAAATGGGAATACCACGGGATTACAGACTTATTTATGTGCGACAATTGTTGATGCTCGTTACGCAGTTCGTCTTTATATTCCTCTTCACGTTTACGGTTCTGATGTGGAGTGGCTCAAATGGGGATTCGATTGCTTTTATCATTGCTGATTCCGTCGCATGTTATTATCCAGCAGTTCTCACTGCAGTCGGGGACATATCTTACGTCACTCTAGTACGGTAGGAAATTGTGATTTGTAATATTTTTTTATCAAGTCGACAAATGGTAGAAAAAGTTCTAATAAATTTGTTCTTTTACAGTTTCATGGGTATGCGATTTTGTCAGTTGAATAAATGTTTGTCCGGAATGCTGACGACGACGAACGATTCACCTCAGCACAAGAGAGTCTTGGAGTACACGAAACTCAAGGCACTGAATAGCGAGCATATATTCGAGAATCGAACGAACGACGATGAGAATGCGATGAGAGCAGCAAGAGTCTATCATCACGAGCTCATTGGTATATCGAACATGATAAACGATACTTTCGGCGTTCAGGTACTACTGTCGATGATCGTGTCTTTTGCTCTGATAACTGGATTGCTGTACAACACCTGCGACACTATTATGGGGAAACCGACTGACGAAGATATAGCGGAGGATGTGACCGATGCCTGTTGCTGGCTCGCCTTCTATATCTATCGAATTATTCTGATCAACGCGTGCTGCGATATAACGAGCAACGCGGTATGTACGATTTTCGATTGAGGGTCGACAAGTGATTACGACTAGACGAACCACTTGTGGACGAACAGGGTCAAGTTGAAAATTATTTTGAAAACATATTTTTAAGTATAATTATTATTATTATTACTATATTTTTCGAACATTATTTTGAAAACCATCCGTCAGAGTGAGATGAAAAAATTATGAAACATACTTCGATGCCGGAATAATTTGATCCGCAGTGACAGCGAAGAATTAATAATAATTCAAATTCTTTTGAAATCTATTCAGGCAAAGGAAACAGGTAACATTATCTGTCAACTTCACGAACCATCGACAAGAAAGGCATTCAGAGACGAGGCAAGATTAACACTGATCGATACAGCTTCAATTAATTATTACCTACAAAATATTATGATCTAGAGATACATTGCTGCGAAATTACTTTTTTTGTGCAGATTCTCGATTTCACGTTGCAAGTTTCACAGAACACATTGTCTTTCACCGCTTGCGGATTCTTCACGCTCAACTACGGCTTTATTCAAGGGGTGGGTATATCAATGAATTCATACTTCACCAATGATTTATTTCGTGTTTATTGATGTTAATGGTTTTTAAGATGGTCGGTTCGATAACGACGTACCTCGTAATTCTCATACAAATCGGTGACATACCAGAAGAGTCCCAAGTTATGGCCAATGTAACGAGTATCACCAATGAATCCACCGTACGGGATCAACCAACGGACAACGTGAATTAAGGATTTTTCAGCACTGTTTGTTAAACAGCAAAAGGTTTCAAAATATTTTATTTAAAAAAAGTAAATTATGGTGAACGTATATAAAAAATAGTCAAACGCTAAAAGTGAGATACGGACTATGCGAGTAATTGAGTCAGAGCCCGTATAATCGACCGTTTCCAGGATATCTTCGCTCCATCACCGAAAAACGATTTTTCGCCAATTAGAACTTCGAGGCTTTTCATCAATTACATCTACCCCATCTCACCGTGGGGCCGACGGTGAGTCGATGTCCACAGATGTGAGGCGTCAGTCCGTAAAATTCGGCAATTGTGTCTCTGATCCTCGGTAATCCTGTCCGGACCTAGACCTTTCGATCCCATGCTACGAACTACTGAAGCTTACACATAAATGCAAAATTTTATTGACTTTATTGTACAAACAGCGTTTGTGTTTAGAATTTTTGTAGCGTCGATTTTGGAGTAAAATCATGTACTGCGCGTGTAAAAATAAAATCTACTCGCAGGAAGAGACGGAACGTTGGGCAGTACAACGGGGATCGCATTAATTGAGAATTAGAGGCGCGAGCGGTGGTAGGCGTTCAAGCCACCTGCTACAGCGGGTCTCGGGATCCGAGGGGATTGATTTATTGTACCCGAGGGGGAGCTCGGGCATCCCTTTGTATTCCGTACGGAATAGCGTACTACATAGGCTCCATTCCGTCGAATTGTCCTGTCCGCGAGATCCGCACTACCAGCTACGAATCGTCTTTGTCAGATGGATCGAAATCATTTTTATTTAACATTTTGCACGGCATTAAAGCCAATTTCGAAAATCGCCTTAGCAAGTTCAAAAATATTAATAATAAAAAGTTAAGGATACAGCGAATCGCTCAAGTTTATCACCCTTTCGGCGTATCCACCCCAGCAAAAAAGGCAGACCCCGATAATAGAAATCTCCTGGTCGGGATTGAGTAGGGAGGTTCCGAGATATCTCGCTGCAGACATACAGTAGGGTTGCACGCTAAACATACGGGACGGCTTACGTTACGGATCGGATTGTAGAAGAGCAAACCCAAAGTGTCCCCGAGTACCATTCCTAATAATCCGCAAACATCATTTATCATTTTGAAGTAGATCCCCTTGCATCCCACCCTCCGCCGTAAGCGTTTTCGATATCTCGAAATTGGCCCCCTTTTCGTTATTTTGCTGTTAGGTTTCTGTACAAATTTTGGCAATTTAACGCTCGGAGAGCCACTCCTCTGGTTCATCGGTCAGTTTCATACAACTTAGCGTTAGCGTTCGTGATGGCGGAGCTATTATGTTGCTATTCGACCGCGACAACGATTTTACTTCCGTCACAATGACAAAAAAAGACAAAAAAAAAGTCAGGTTTCTCATCGAGGGGAGCGTAAACGTCGTAGTCTCGCTTATTTGATGGAAGGCCGTTTGGAGGAGGACGCGGAACGCGGGACTATTGGGTCTTGAAACTCGAACGTTAGGTATACATGTAACTATTTATTTATAAAATCAAGATATACTATGTTTTTTAGTATATATACATATATATTATATATTAGATAATCAGCCTACTTTTGCTTACCATACTTCAGTTTATTCTTAAATTTCTTCGGATTGATACCGTAAGCCTTGAGGCGCTCGGAGCTCAACAATGCCACCTGATCTGTTTCCTTATTCGAATTTTTCTTATTGAACTGTTTATTCGAACCTGATATGCCTTTTTTATTTTTCTTGTGCAATTTTTTCTCGGGGTTTGCGTTTTTAGAACTGTTAAGGCTCTTTTGCGCCCGCTTTACCGATACTTCGCGGTTTCCTGTGTCATTAAAGACATTAGCAGTTTTCGATTGGAATTTTTTGACCTGCGGCTCTTCCGCTTCTGGTTCACTTGACCGCCGAGTTTCATTCGTTGCTTTATTGGCTTTCCGCTTTTTATTCTTTGCAGTCACGACAGTTGGGATTATAACTTTTTCTTTTATTTTCATATCTGCAGGAGCTGCATCCGTCGTGGTTTTTGCTTTTTCGGGATTCATCTCTTTGGGATCTTTATTAGCTGCATCATTCTCCTTTTTCACCGTTCGACCATTCCAGCTGTTTTCTTCAGAGTTTGTATGTTCCAATTTCTCCTCTTTTGGAGCTTTTTTATCTGCCGCATTTTCATTTTTCATCGTTGGACCGTTCGTGCTGATTTTCACAGAATTTGTATTTTCCAATTTCGGGACTAAGAGAGGCTCGCCACTTTTCTTTTTCTTCTTTGGCTTGCGTTTCTTCTTAGCTGGCTGCTCGTTCTGTTGATTCATCGGAGTGATCGCGGTTTCCGGATCTAGTGGCTCTTCCTCGGCTCTGTAATATTAACGTGTAAATTGGTTGGCAGTCAGAATCAAAATCATTCAACGCTCCTTACAATCATGGAAGATCTGATAAACTCACGTGTATAAACTTTTGAGAATCTTTTTCTTGAACGATTCGTTGCTTGCCTTCTGTTTATAACTCAGCACTTCTCGCATCTCTGCTTCTTCGGGTTTGTGCTCGAGGGCTCTCCTCAGTGAGCACCATCTATTCAAATCCCGATCGTCAGCCAAGAGAATCTGCAAGCGTCGAAGACGGGTAGGTAATTAAATCCTTAGACAAAGAATCGGGCGTTAAGGTGAAGTGACACGACTGTGAATGCGAGAGAGATTGCTACAATTTTCCAAAGAACTCTTATGAATGGTAATGGTTAAGTTTGTTGGGGACAAGGAAAAGGAAAAGCCCAATTCGATGCAAGTCTAGTTCTAATTCGTTTTTTTTCTCGGAAACATTCGCACCATTGAAAATAAGTTCATTCCAGTTATCGCTACCGCCCACGGTATTTCGCTTCGACTTAAGGTGAGGTGGGACTCTATCAAGTGCGAGAGAGACAGGGTTAATCCTGCGAACCAAAAATTCGCGGACCCGGTTGATCTTACGAATAAAATACGGATAGGATCCCATTGCGTCTAGCGGATCTACCAGTGGGTTCTTATCTTTTGGAGTACGAAGTTTCAGCGCCCTTGGAAAAACAGCATTACATTTTGTTTCCTCATAGATCAAGCTTTGTATTAATGAAGAAAAGAAGAAATTCGAGATTTGATTGAAAACGTTTAATGAAACGGTAGAGGATTAAATCCTCAATGTTTGGGTTAGTGATGGGCGATGTTCTGACAATCGATGTTTTTTACGCGTTGCATCGATTATTTAATTCGACGTTTTAATGCATCGATTCATCGAAACATAATCGATTATCAAGGCAAATAATCGATATTTTTTACTGTCACTGCGCAGGCGCAGTAAGCAATGACATTTTTTAATTCAGAGGTTCGATGGCGAAAATTTCTTTGTCGTTTTGACTACGGCTTAGTCATTAGGCAACTGCATAATATCTTTGACTGATCGTTTCATGTCGGATGTACGCTTTGCACCTCCGACTATTCGACTTTCGGCATGTAATAAACTGTGAAATTCTCATGGCGCATGAAGTGTAAAAAAAGTCAATATATTGTGCGAATCAGAGCTACACTGTACAAAAAAACGTGACGATGTTATATTTTTTGCACACTGAACCTGAATCGGTCAGCTGTTTTGCATAAAAGTCTAAGACGTTGACGTTGAAAAAAGTTGAAAATTGAAATTTTCATATCGCTTCCTCATAAAG